>APFE030533790.1:0-65172 GCA_000404065.3 Pinus taeda | reverse complement strand
CATTGACTCTACGAGTCTATTTCTCATTAATATCTTGATATTGGGAATAACGTTGACAATGGTTTTTTAAATATAATCTATATGCCATACGATGTTATGTTAGGGACATAATTAGAAAATAAATATAATTTAATTTGATGTAATTTAATTAAGGTTCGTATATTTTGGGTTTATAATATTTGTTCACTGGGTTTAATATTATTTTTTGGGTCATAATTTTTTGAGTTTTAATATTAATCTCTTGGATTTATAATATCAAGTTTTTGGGTTTATTATTCGCTTTGGTTTATAATATTAATCATGGTCAACCATGGTTAACCATAGCCAACCATGGTCAACCATGATCAATCATAGTCCAACATTGCATTGCGACAAAGATTGTCTCAATATGGAAATTAACCATGCTCAACCATTTTTATTTTTTTGTTTATAATATTTACCTTAGGGATTATATATCTTGGGTTTATAATTTTTATTCCTTGGATTTATAATATCAATCCCTTGGATTTATTGTCTAAGGGTTCATATTCCTAGGGTTTAATTTTATTCCCTTAGGTTTACAATCCTTTGGGTTTTTAGTATTGAACGCTAGGGTTTATTGTTCCCTTCGATTTATAATATCAACCATGCTAAACTATGGTCAACCATGGTCAGCCATTGTCTACCATGTTTTAATATTAATCCCTAGGGTTGATTGATCTAAGGGTTCATATTCTTAGGGTTTAATTTTATTCCCTTAAGTTTATTGTCCTTTAGGTTTTTTGTATTGATCCCTAGGGTTTATTATTCCCTTGGGTTTATAATATCAACCATGGTAAACCATTGTGTACCATGTTTTAATATTAATCCCATTGTCAACTATGGTTAACCATGTTTATTTTAGGGTTTATAATATTTTTCTTAGGGTCTATATGTCTTGGGTTTACATTAGTAAACTAAAGGGAATGATATTATAAACCCAAGAGAATATAAGCCTTATGGTTTTTAATAATAATCCCTTTAGGTTTATTATCCCTTGGGTTAATATTATTCCCTTGTGTTTATAATTCCTTGGGGTTTTAGTATTAACCCCTTGGGTTTATTATTCTCTTGGGTTTATAATATCAATCCCTTGAGTTTATTAATCTAATAGTTCATATTTATATTACATAATTTTAAATTAAATAATTAATAAATACATTTAATTATTAAATAAAAAATTATATTAAATAATAATTATGTTATAATGAAAATAATAATATTTTATGGTTGGAATAGTATTTTTTTTTAAAGATTATTATTTATAATATATGCATTAATATTAATAATAATATATTTAATTTAATAACAGTTATTTATTAACAATTATTATATTAATAAATATTTATTTAATTAACATATTTTTCATAATTGTTTTGTGGCATGTAATTATATAAGTTTTCGGTTATATAAACCAACATTTACTATGTGGTTGGCTAGTCTATACCACTATTGGATGTTATGTGAGGACAAATGTAGAAATAGACATAATCTAATTGATGTAATCTAATTAATAAATATGTTCTGAAAATTAACTCAAATTATTTTCAAAGATCTAAAATAATCTAATTTTGAAATGTACATTTAAAATATAAATAAAATATTATATTTTAAAATTCACCAAATTTCATATTCAAATATTTTATGAGTGAACACTGTAATCCATATAATCATATGTAATAATATGTAATATAGTGTTAACCTAAAAAAGCACTATATTTATTTTGATTTCTATATAATTCCTCATCGAAAAAGTCAATCAAAATTTCAAACAAAATTAAGGCAAAAGAATTTCCAAAAAATGCGTCAGTTAAACTAAGCTGTTTAATTATGTTTAATGAGAAATATCGTGCATTTTAAATATGTTTGACGCTTAAACAGATCAACCGTCGAAAATATTCATCCTTAGCCTTCTCTACAACAGTTTTATGTGCCATCATTGCAGTTTATTGAAGCTAAACTACTAATTCATGCATTCGATGTGAATTATTATGTAGATATCACTACTGCATTATAATGTCCTTCTACTATGGTAGGGCATAATGTGTAATTATTTTGGATATCCTCAATGTTCCTCCAAGTCTCCTTGGAAATCCTACAACCCATAATTTACAACTATACATAATCATTGGAATAACAAGATTAGATTCATATGTACACTAAATTTTCTTTCTTATGGCTACAAACTTCTGGCAGGAGACTTGATGATGTCGATCCTTAAAACGGTGATGATGCACTCCCACAAATTTAGATTTTCGATCAATGGTATAATTGGAATGTGTGGATATTGTATGGGTATCAAAATGATGGCCCTCGATGATAGAGCCAGGTTCTACACATGGCCTCACATGAAATCCGTGTGGTGTCTCCACGCCTCATGTACCTCGGGCCACCTACCCAGGCCTTCTCAAATTAATTGTTTGCAACTTGGACTTAGAGGTTTTGTTTGCTATGGGGTTTTGAGTAAAATCATTCCTTTTGTCTACTTGGATATGGCGTGATCCCCCCATGGTGGATTGGTTGCAGGAAAGGAATTATCTCACAGTTGGGAAAAGCTCATTTATGAGTTCATTATCCAACAATGTCTTGGGATGGTTGAGCTCTTATTTAGCTTGTACACTTGGCCCTTCATGAAGGTTGTATGGTGCTCACCTCACTTAACATACTTGTCTAATCATTTCTGCAATGTATTATATATTTTCTATTCTATTCTTAGGGTGGCGAAAAGGTGGTAGTTTTGTTGTGGACGACCTTGAGGCTCATGTGTCTCAAATCATATGGTGGCTATATGGTAATTGGGTTAGACCATCTCGAGGTATGTTTCCACTAATATCCCCTCAATTGGTCATAGTAAGGTCACGTTGTTGTCTTTCTAATTGTTGGGTATTTTAGTGTCTTGTGGTCATCAACAATCTGGAGCTATTAACTATCCAGGGTCATTTTATTCATCTTATTAAGTGTCAATATTATTTGTGTTCTCTCTAACAACTTGGGGACTAATCCATCCTTCGAATCGGTTGCAGTCTTACCCTCGGTGACTCATTAGACCTCTGACCCGTTCGAGATTTCATTTAGTTGTCTAGTGCTTGTTTATGGAGTGTGGTACCCTGGTACCTTCTCCATTTGGTTTTGAAAAATGCTATGGTGATCCAGGTGAATATTGGTGGCCACCCACTAATTCCACTTAGATCCCCTCCAGTGCTTCTTTCAGTTTTTTCAGTTTCCTTAATTATAGCATAGTTTACTATTTTTAGCAGTTTTTCAGGTCCTAAACTTCCGAAGCCGTTTTGAGGCCCTAAACGACGTTTTTTGGGAAATCTACTGCCAACGATTATTCTCGCAAAAAATCGTCTTTTCCGTCGCAGTCCTCGGAGAGATCTTTCCAATGGGCTGTCATGTGTGTCAAACAGAGATAATATGACCAATTCGTGACCCTCGGAAGTTGGCTGTCCAACTCACCCCAACAGGGCCCACAAACTCTTAGTGTTGCATCTCCTCGAGTTAGGGTTTTGGTTGTTTAGGGTTTTCTCTTATTGTTCAATAATAAAAAGGCCCTTGAGCCTCATTGTAAGACAGTTCAGAGGCATGTAGCCACCACATCTCTTCTCAGAGATAAGCTACCATCGCCCTAGCTGGTTCATTTCCATCACTGTTTTGTAAGCATATTTCAGTATTTTACATTAATGAAACAAAGTGCTATTTCCACTGCATATTTATGTTTATGGTTATCTCAATAATTTGTTGCGTTCCTGTTTAATTTCGGATCATATGGTCCCTTTCAATCTTGGCTTTTGCAAGTTGTTTTAACTCTGGTTGCCCCTGGTTCACAAAAAATTAGGGGATTTGGGAATTTTGGACAATTATTAGCTCAGGTTTACGGTAGATGTCAATTCCTCTTCTTTCACATGTCTCTCTAGAAATATGTTTGAGTTCATAGTTCAAGTCATCGTGGGATTTCCTTTTTGTGTGGGTAGTTGTCAAGTATTGGTTTGGTTCTCTAGTGTTGTCATCATGCAGTTTCTTTGCAATTACTATATGGCTCCATGCCAAATATTACCCAGTTGTAGGGGTGATGCCCCTCGGGCATCCTCCTCAAGACATATGCACATTTTTGGGTGGAATCAATAACAAATTATTTTCATTCAGCTCCTCTTGATGTTACAAAAGGAATTTTTAAACCTGAAAGCTAAGGAGTTCAGGGATCACGCATATTTATTTGATTCATATATTGGTGGAAGCAAATTCAAATGTGGACAATTACAAACACTTTGTGGGAAAGGAGGAGATTAAGAGAATCTTGCGGGACATCAAGTATAATCTGGATGATATTCCAACTCTTGAGGGATATCAAGTCCTAAAGACCTGGCTAGTGAAGATGTGAGATATATTTATAAAAACCCTTAACAATCCTTTAAGACATAATTACCCTTGCCAACATAGGGCACTAACTAGGGGTACTAGTTGGAGGATTGAATGCATACCTAAGGTACCACAAGTACTTCCCACTCACAGTCACCTATGATATCCCTAGGGATGGCCTCTAAGGATACCACTTCACAATCTAGTAGCCAAGGGGAGATGTTGCAAATTAGAACTAGACATATGTGTAGGGAAGTAAAGCCTCAAATGTTCTAGAAGTGATTTCCCATAAAGAATTGTGCACCTTAGGAGATTCGTGTACACAGTAGTCCAACAAGAAATCAAATGAGTGAAGAGGGATATCACCCCACTTGTTTTCATGTGACCTTGTGCATGACTCTTATGTCAGAGGAGATTTCCTAGAAAGCATTATATCCTATTGGTGCATTTAGTCTCACTAGTGACTCTTAGTTTCAGTTTAATGGCATTTGAGACCATACACCAATGACCTAAATACTATTCTAATGCTGGTTTTTTACAAATGAAAAATTCTAGTTAATTTTATATTAGTGTTTGTTTTTTAGATTTTTTATTACTTAAGGGGTACAAAATGAGACTTTGTTGATGTGTTAAGACACTTTCCAATCCAAAATGAACAAAATAATGAATGTAAAAGAACACAACTTTCTCTTTTGGTGAAAATTATATAGAGGGAGGAAGAGATGTTTTTTTATTATTTTTCAACCTTTTTTAATAAAATAACAACCTCACACTCTCTTAATAACCATCCATTATGTGTCAGGACAATTCTTATGCAACAAACAAAAGAAGATCTTTACAACAATGAAACTTGCAAAGATACACTCAAATGCTTTGATGCTATATTGCTTCTAAAATACAAATGTTCTTTTAGTATAATAAAGAAAAAAAGCTACAAATAAAAATATTAAACTTATGAAGTTTCAAGGTTGTATGATATAGGTAGAGATATTCACAAGAACACTCCAATGTCTATGCTAAATACAATCGCCCAAAACTTCATAAGAAATATTTAAGTGGCATGCAAAGATTCTGATCTCAAGCATGAAACAAAGGAAAGGGATCTATGGGTCACAACTAAATCTATGCAAACTTGCCAAAGGTGTCACTAAAGTCACTTTTAACTAGATGGAAAGCTCAAGCAATCCCAAACATACAAAATCACTCAAAGTGAGAAAAACCTTAATTTCAATACTATCACACTAAAATATGAAATAAGAGGCGTATCCAAGAGTCAAATCACTATTAACAAATAAAACATAGCCTCTCAAAATTAGTGGACAAACATATCTCAAAAGAAAGAGGGGAAGAAATCCCAAAAAATACACTTACGAGGAGGCAGTGACTTATTTTTAGTATAACAATAGGTGATCAAATCAGGGCATTCACATCTTTCCAATGCACTGGCATGCAATCAATCAAGGATATCTACCAAGAAAGAGCATGATCATGCTCAAAAGTTGAAAAATTCACTCGAATCTAGCCTAGATTTGAGATATTTTAGGGATCTAAACACCCATATAGTAACTCAATATTAGAAACAAATGGAAAAAAAAAAAACTAAAAGATAGGAAAGGGAAAAGGATTTTCAAAATCTAATTAAGAAACATTATTTCCTTCCACAATGGAGTTTCCACTTATGTCAAGGAGAAACATTCATGTAGACAAGTGAGCACTCCCTTAAATATTACATTGATCCAAGAAAAAATGTGGGATATACTACACCACAACTTTCCACTAGATCCAATGCAATCAATCCTAATACATGCCAACGGAATGAAAGATGTGGCACATACCCTTTATTTGATCATTGTGCTTGCATATTCCTAGTTGATATAGCCCCAAATATCCAACTCCAACTCCTAGAAGTTTCTTCCTACACACAAGAGAACAAGAACACCAATATAAAATAATTTCAAGCAATAGGAATATTGACTACTATTAGATATAACCTTATTTGCTCAAGGAAGATTAGATCTACCACTTTTTTTCCATAAAAGACTAAATACACAAAATAATGAAGGGGAAAATCATATTACATCAACCAATTTTTTGTTACCTTGAGTCCTAATTAAAGGTATCCTATCGTCTTACTCCAACTCCTCCTTTTCCCTCACACAAAGATGAATGCTATGATCTCTAAAGGTTGTTGAATTTTTTTTCCTGAAATTTAGTGGTATAAGTTGAACATGAATTCTTCCTCCTTTCTCCCATGGAATTCTGTTCTTATATAGATTCATGGAGGAGGCTAAGGGAAACCTATATACCCTTATAACTTAGTGAGCTCTAAGTGTAATACATGTTCTCAAGCTCATGGTGTGGGGTATCTAACTCACCCAACATAGATATTCTCATAAATTATTGAATCTAGAAGGCTCTAAGGGAAGTTACATGCTAACAATGATGCAGCAAGTGACCATTCATGCCTCACCAATGTGTAAGGAGTGAAAATTAACATCTTTATAATGGTGAAAGGAGGGACTGAGTACACCTGACTAGTGATGCAAGGAGTGACCAGATTCAAAAAATTGAAATCTAGAGGAGAAAATATAATGTATAAATAAGATATCTATAGTAGGTCCTTAATGAGTCACGGGGGTGAAAAAAATACCTATAACAAATTTCAGGCCTCACATTTTCATATTGAACACGATATTTCATAGGAGCTCCATTACCAATCATGATTTGGAAGTTATTCATAACATGGATGTAGCAGTGGTTTTCTTAGCCTACGTGTCAATGAGCAAGTTATGTGTGCTTCTATTTCCAATTAAGACAATGATCACTCCCTCAACATAACCTAGCATAGTTCATTGGGGACCTTTGCAATTTTGGAATTCCATGCTCAAGTGGACTCGTATGTGAAATAATTTTGAATTTTTTTGGAAGATCATAAACATTATGATGAATAGTTAATTAAAAATAAGCCTACTTGGAGAAACAGGTGCACAAGGGACTCAATTGCTTCAAGGAGATCAATTTCTTCTTTTTTAATCCTTGATAGAAAGGGTTCGCCTTTTTTGCCAGTAGGTTGGGTCTAGAATGGAGTCTGACCAACATCCTATATTCCTATAGTTAAGGGGGGATCAACATAAGCCTCGTAGTCTCTATAAATTTAATTCCTCATGGTTAAAATATGAGTCATTTTGAAGATTGGTGGTTGAGAATTGGGGGGCTTATAATCCAAATATGGGGATTCTTGTAGCTAAAAATTTTGTTGTAAATTTGAAAAAGGTTAAAAGGGAAGGTGTAACACGAGATTATCAAAAAAATAAAAGGGATGATGAATCTCTTAGATAGGGGAGGAGGAATTGAATCATTTGGAAGAGCCCAATGGCGTAGGTTCTAATTTAGAGGACATGAAATAAAAGATTCTCTTCCTTGAAGAAGAAAGAAGAAGAAAAATGGGTGATTGAGACGAGATGAGGATATTGAATAGCAGGATATTTAGCTTCAAATTGGAGATCTAACAGTACAAAAAAAATAGAATTATAAAAAAGGGATAAAATCTTAGAACACAATATGGGGTGTAAATTCTCTGGGTGGGGGGAGGGTGTCCTCTTTTGTGTATTTCGCCAGACTGGGAATATCTCACTTTAGAAATATTTTCAAGGCGCCCTAGGAAGCATCCATCATTGAAGTTATTCACTAGCTTGATTTTTCCCCTAATTTTATGAGCAAACGGAAAATCGAGTCTAATGGAGCTCGTGTTTGAAGCTAAATTGCAGAAGGTGTTACAAATTTTTTAAAAATATAAGAGCCTTCTTATATTTTATGAAATTTTCGGTAATGTTATCCTTAGGGTCATTGAGGACTCTTGGTAATATGGGCAGATCTATGTTGCCTTCAATTCCACTTTTATAACAGTCATCCCTAAAGTTGATGATCCTCGGACCTTTGATGATTCCAGACCAATATCCTTATGCAATTGCATAAATTATAAAATTATTTCAAAGATAATTGAAAAGAGATTGATTCGAATTCTCTCCAAATATGTTTCAAAAGAGTAATTTTCCTTTTTGGAGGACCATTAGATTCATGAAGTCATAGGGGTTGCTCAGGAGGGGCTTCACAATCTTAAGAACAGGAGGAAAAAAGGCCTGCTAGTTAATCTTGACCTATAGAAGGCATATGATCATGTCATGTCATGTCATGTGACATTAGGTTTCTACTCATGAGTCTAGGTTTTGAAGTTCCATTATCAACTGGATGATAAATTGTCTATGTTATATGTCATTTGATATGCTTATAAATGGTTTTGAATCAAATTTCTTCAATGCACAGAGGGGATTATGACAGGGTCATCCCTTATCCCCTCTTTTATTTTTGTTGGTTGCTAAAGGATTGAGAAGGACGATCAAGGAGGACAAAATAAGGGGTGAGATCAATGGGGCATGGGTGGAGAAAGACTTGTCCATTACTCACCTTTTGTTCATGGATGATATGTTTGTTTTTTCTAATGGTTATAGAAGAGATCATGCTACACTAAAGGAAGTGATGAGTTTTTTTTCAAAAAGCCACTAGTCTGCTAGTAAATATCCAAAAATCCTCTATGTCTCCCACTAGGTTGTCAAGGGTTGAAGAGCTCAATGCCCAAACTCTTTTACCTTTCCAATCCTTCAATTTTAATGCAGTTATGAAATATGTGGCATTTCATTTGAAACAAATGATTATAGAAAGAATGATTGGCTCTAGATTATAGACAAGATTGAAAAAAAAGTAGTTTTTGTGCTTCAGATGGCTATTGAGAGAAGGAAGACATTTTCTTGTTAAATATGTGTTGGAAGCAATTTTTATATTTGGATGTCCCTATTCTAGACCCATGTAGGTGTATTGCATTTTATACAGAAATTATGTAGTTGTTTTTCGTGGATGGGGAAAAAAGAAGGCAAGGTCTTTCAATGGGCTAGTTGGGATAAAATTACCCTACCCAAGGGCTAGGGAATATGGGGGCTAAAGAATATTCACTCTCTTACAAAATAATTAGCAACAAAATTTGGGTGGCTACTACTTTCCATAGATAGTCTTCAGACTACTATCGCCCATAGGAAACATATTTAGATAATATCTTTGGAGGATTGGATTCAAGCTCATAACAGGAGGATCCAAAACATTTATATTATATGGAAGGATGTGTTATCCTCTTTCTCTGTGATTGAAGATGGGCTTGCTTAGAAAGTAGGGAATTGGGAAAGGCTAACAATCAGGGTGGATCCATGGGTGGGTTATGGAGATTTTTATCGTCTTCCCCAGGAGCTCGTGAAATTTATAAATGAGAATGGTAGAAAAACTTTAAGCCAAGTTGTTGATCCACAAAATAATTCTATATAGGCTCAAGATTGGATCACTGCACCTCACTGCACCTCACTGCACCACAACTTAATCTACCATTGGCTTTTCATGATCTTTGGCACAAGTTAATTGTAGCTCTAAACTCTTCCCATGTCTACATAAGGGATGAAATTGATTCATTGTGCTAGGTTCACTCCCCCTCTAGATTATACACCCCCAAAGAAGGTTACTTGTATATTTGCAAAATAAGACAACCAAATGATTTGGTTTGGTGGTGGAAGAAGATTTGGAAACTCAAGTGCCCCTAGAAATCTCAGTTATTTCTTTGGTGTTTGTTGGAAAATAAGGCTCTAACTTGAGATAACTTGCAAAAGTGTAGAATGAAAAGCCCCAGTTTGGGTTTCTTGTGTAAGAAGGTAGTTGAATCAGTGGTGCATCTTATTAGTTCCTTCCCTTTTACAGTGGTTTCTTAGAGCTCCATCATATCTAATATTGGATGTACACACATTTGACAAGGTGACTCTCTTTTTGGATATATGGAAAGAGTGGTGGGAACATGCTTCTCCAAAGAAGACTGGAAATATCCCTCCCCTTATATATTGGGGAATTTGGAATGCAAGAAATAAGGATATCTTCCAAGACAAATAGTGTATTCTAGAACAAGTGGTTGTAAGAGTCATCATTGATTATGCCATGCTCCCTTTGGAGGAGACAATTCATGCTCAAAATATTGTAGAGGAAGAGATTGACAAATATAAACCCTGGGCATATTTTGATGGAGCGTCAATTGAAGGAGGTGATTGTAGAGGGATTGAAATCCTATATCTCAATTATGAGAACCATTTTTTTAAGTTACAAAGTGGTTTGGGAAGAGGAAACAATAATTGTGTAGAACTCCTCTACCTTAAGCTTCTTCTTTTCACTATTGAGAAATAATGCCACTTTTTGGGTTTTTGGGGATTCAGTGATTATTATAAACCACTTTAATGAGATTCAAGGTTCCACATGCATGAATTTCTCCCAATTATTGAGGAGGTTTTGCATCTAAAACATTATTTTAACCAAACTTCTTGTCAACATATTTACAGGAGAGGAACCAAACAATAGACATACTCTCCAAGGCCAGCTCTTCTCAGGTTCCAAGACTATGGAAGATATAATATAAGCATCTAGAAGGAACTACATCATAATATTATCATTGATCATTCATAGAAGACCTTAAATTGGATTTTCCATAGGAAAAAGTTTAAGGATTGTGTTTTTTTGCCTGTTTTTGGTAGTACTTTCATTTTGTAGCATTTTATGCATATGTGCAGTCAACTAGATGATGGATAATCAAAAATATTTTCTTGTTAGATTAGTTTCATTTTGCTTGGCACTCTTTCAAATTGTTGGAACTTCACACTTTTTTTTAGTGCAACCATGCACAAACAATATGTAATTTTTATTCACTAATAAAAATTATGGTTTTTTTCTTCGAAAAAAATAATGTAGTAGCTTTTAATATAATATGTTCTTTTGTTTATGGCTATATTATTTTTAGTTTATATATATTTATTTTACATGAATTTAATTAATTATGATAAAATAAGGTTAAAATATATTTAGATTATGGTTGACAAGGGTTATTATTGTCGGATATGTTTATACAATCACAACAACTCTAATATAATATAGTTTTAATAATTTTATGTTAGTTAAACCTTAATAACTTTATAATAATACATTTATAATTATACATAAAGATAAATATACAGTAATGCATGTACATTAGTAGATTTAAATATAGACATTAAAATTCATTAACATGCGTTCATTTCATAAATAAAAAATGGGCATTAAATGTGACATGCACAATCAATGTCACATTATGATATCACAATGTGATGAACAAAACAATGTCAAAATATGAAGAACAACACATAATGTTACAGTGTGACGGAAAACAAGTGTTGTCACAATTGTACCAAAATATGGTGTGACATGCTCAATATGGTCAACCATACTCAAGGTCAACCACAATCAATCTTAGTCAACATTCAACTATGGTCAACCTATGCATTGTAGTCCATCATAGTCAACTATAATCAACCTGGGCATCATGATTTTGGATAATGAACTACAAGGAGTGAATGTTGTATTATTCTTCTAAAAAATAAAATACCTTTGTAGTTTGTCTCATTTCTTGTGATAATTCTATGGTTCGGGCCACATTGTTTCATATTTATAGTATTCTGGTTTTCTTGCAGGTTAAGTGCATAACAAGTGGTATCGGAGCACTTTCTAGGGCCAAATGTACCTCCAATTTTTGCAAACTTTTTTTAGCCTAAATACGTGTTACAACGTCTCTAAACCATGAGACCTATCATTGAGCACATAAACCTATGGATTTGGGGAGGCATGCATGCAGGAACTACGAGAGGTAGTCACGCTTGCTGGACTACCTTGTAACCCCTATGGGCACCCGTTTGAGTAGTATCACATTAGACAAAACCACACATAGACTGCACTTCCACGTACCCTTGGGTATAGCGAAAGCCCCTGATAGGGTAACATGAAACCTAACTGTTGGCACAAAAATGACAGCAAGGTTGAGACCTTGGTTCGGGCACAAGTTGCCAACAAGACTCTGATGTAGTATAGCACAACGTCAGCATTTTCACCTTAACCAGGAAGGGGAAGGAGTCTCACCCAAGGCGTGCCACAACCAAAGTTAGATGAGGTTTGGAATTCGATATCAAGGGAACCATATCAACCGAAAGAGAGAAAAGGACAATAGCTTAACATGCAAACTAACCAGATCACAACAATCTATTCATGCTACATGAAAAGACTACCTAAACAGACTTTTTTGAATAACCAGCATAATACATAAGAAAACAATATAACTTGAGAACAATCTTCTTCATTAGCATAACATAAGCGAAATACATAAGGCTTGTGGCCTGATCCTCAACAACAGAAATCACACAACCAGTATACAAACTCATACAAATATAACCATGGAGCCTTTCTCATTACTCCTCAACACAGGAAGAATGGAAACACTACAGACTTGGTGCAAATGAGAAACAACCCCTCCTCCACTCTTCCTTCTACTTTTTATATTCTTCCATCCACCCAAATTGCGAGTTCCTTTTCCATTTTAATCGACTATCTTCATCCTCAACTTCCTTTTCTCTTTCCTCGCTTGGTTGTCCCTACTTCTTCCCACCACTACTCCATGACTATTAGTCTTCCTTCAATCTCTAGTCTTCCCTCAGCTGTCAACTCCGTAACTTCCCAATGACCACCTCCACCACTTGTCATCAGCCTCTTTCTTTGTAAAATATAAAAAACGAAGGCCCCAACAAGCCCTAGCCACAGTCTATTGACTCGTCCCTGACTCAATCTTCCCTTGGTGTTGTCATTTCTATTGACGCTTCTACCGGTGCTTCTGTTAATATTTCTACTGGTGGTTCCCACAGTGGTGGTGCTGCTTATTATGATGTTGTTGTTGCTTCTTCTTGGCCTACTTCTCCAAACGAAGGCCCCAACTTTGGCACAGCTACAATAGTCACATGGCAGAATTGATTGTAGTTGTCTAGTTTTGCTTTCCGGGGCCCTGTGATTGTAGCTGCTTTCTTTAGGAATTCATTTTTTGTGTTAGATGTTGGTTGAGATGGCCGCGTCATTAGTAGGGAAGCCCATTTTTCTTCCATATCCTTAGTTAGTTCTTGCAATGTGTCCACATGAATTTGGACTAGGGGTCGGAGATCGCGGAGTTTCCATTTAGTCTTAGCCAACTCATCCTCGATATGTTGGATGCAGACTTCCAAAGTGGTGACTTCTTCTTAGAATTGATTCTACTACTCCTTGTCCTTAGAGTTCTTAATGTTAGAGAGGAGATGACTAATTTGTTGGCAGAGTGGGTGGTAGGTGATTCTTCTTTGCTAAGCTGTCAGACCAGTCATGAAACTGTTGTAGTAAGGTATACCCATCATTCAAGGCCTCAAGGATGGAGGCCTTAAGAGTATCTACAATGGTAATATTTTGCTCAATCTCATCGGCATACACTTTGGAAGGGTTTGGCATTTCATTTCTCGCAACATCGAGGTTTTTCTGAGCTCTCAGTGAGTGGAGATTAGGCCATCGCACACACTCTGAATATGGTCACAACATTCAACCAGGACACATGCATAGAAATATTATGGAGACTCAACTACCACATTAGAAATGGTGGGCCATAGAGTCTGGAATCACAAAGTGATCTGATTGACCTATCCATGAATTTTTTTATTTCCCTGGCGGAGATGGTCCCGTTTGGCTGTGAGGGCAGCAATTCATTGTTGTTGGTTCTCATGGTCAGAAACAAGGTCATTGTGTATCTATGAAGCCCTCTATGTGACTTGCTGAATAAAGTTGAACAACTGGGTTGATGACTAGCTTTGGAGATCATTCTATTACATGTTGGGTGGATTAGGGAATCAACTCTGTAGGGGTTTCTCGCTAGTGATGGACTTGTATAAGTGTCTATGGGGTGATGTAACTTGCAATGATGGCTCTGCAAATTGAGGCATTGAGGGTATGGAAATAAGATTTGGTGAAATGGGTTGATTTAATCTATACCGGAGCATGAAGGACTCGATATTGGTATTAAGAAAATCTAGAATGATTGGCCTGGTGTTCAGTAGTAGGCCCAACTCTAGTAACAATGACATCATGGAGTTGCTAACAATTTCTCCACTGGGGACTGCCATGGTGAACTAAATAACTGAATCAACTTCCATATCCTCTGTGCCCAGCAGTGTCCCAGAGGGAATTGTATCTGATAGGGTGGCAAAGGTCGATGCGGTGTGTGGGGATGGGTTGTGCGATCTCGGCAAAGCTGTGGATGTGGAAGGCATAACTTTTTCTATGATGGGCAAGGTTGTGGTGGACTAGGGTCCCTCAAAGGTGAGGTCAATGATTTTCACTACAAGGTTCAATTTTTCTTCTTGACTCTCACTGGAGGCTTGGTGCTTTTTGTTTTACATGGTTTGGGGATGGCAGGCTTAGACTGCGAATGAGGCCCTACAACTATTATTGCAACAACAAGAGGGGTAGTAACGAGAGGGTTCTGTTGTATAAAACTTCGTGGCTCAGCCATGTTGGGAACAAACCCTGATGAAATGACGATATTCGTGATGGTCTCCTTGAGAGAGCTCATCTTCTTCTTCATTTGTGTAAAGACTAGTTGTAGCTCATGCTCAATGATTCGCTTCCTAGTCTCCACAAATGTTTCTCCTGGTAGTGGCGGTGGGACAATCACGTCAAATAAATATAGGCACTTTCCTTCTCTAATTTCCTTTGTGACCCCTAGCCATGACCCAACCTCTGCGTGAAAAGCTTCAGCTGATAACACAAATTTTTAAGCCCGCATATGAAAGGTTTGCGGGTGAACATAGTGCAACCTTTCAAAGGTGTTTCCATGAGTAGCCCCAAACCAAATTGTTGCCAAATATTCATCCAACAATGACATGGGGATCCTTTTTGTAGCTCTAATAACCTTGAGCACATTTACATACAACTGTTAAACAAAGCCTCATTGATTTCTTTGATGTTGAGTTATCCCAAAGTCCTCCATGGCACATATCAGAAAGAAGTAGATGGGAGTGTGGAGAAATACAAGGCTAGATTTGTGGCTAGAGTTCTCTCAGGAGGAGGGAATTGATTATGAGGAGACCTTTGCTCTAATAGCAAGGTACTCTTTAGTCAGATATATTATATCACTTTCAACGCAGATGGGATGGAAGATACATCAGATGGATGTGAAGAAAACGTTCCTCAATGGTGTGATTGAGGAAGAGGTGTACATTAAAAAACTAGAAGGATTTGAGACCTTTAACAGGGAGTATCAAGTGTGTAGACTCAAGAGAGCATTATATGGATTGAAACAAGCACCCTGTGCTTGGTACACCAGGATTGACAATTATTTCACCAGGTTGGGCTTCACTAAAAGTGAAGCAGATGTGAACCTTTACAATATTGTGGTTGAAGGAAAATTATTGATTATAGTATTATATGTCCATGATTTAATTCTAAAATGTGATGAGAAGATGATAAAATCTTGAAAAGAGGATCTTGCAAGAGAATTCGAGATGAAGGACCTGGGGCTCATGCATTATTTCCTTGGTATGGAATTATGGAAAGGAGATGAGGAACTGTTTGTCTCTCAAGGAAAGTATTCCAACGATATATTGAAGAAGTTCCACATGGATAGAAAAAATCCATGGAGACTCCCCTGGCAGGGAATTTGAGGAAGGAAGATGCCACTTTAGGTGAAGTAGTGGAGGCTACTATTTAAAGCCATCTTGTGGGTTCACTTATGTATTTGATGAACACACGACTGGACATATGTTTTACATCTGACCAACTTAGTCAAGCAATGGTGAAGCCAACCAAACTCTATTGGAAGGAATCTAAACATGTGTTGAGATACCTCAGAGGCACCACTCAGTTTTGTCTTTGGTATAGACAGACAAAGGGCGTGAAGCTTCAAGGTTTCATAGATATAGATTGGGCAAGGATTCCATCTAACAGGAAGAGCACATCAAGGGGAATATTTAGTATTGGGTCAACAACATTTTGTTGGTACAACAGGAAGCAAATATAGTTGCACTCAATTCGGCCGAAGCAAAGCACATGGTTGCTAGTGAAGCAGCTTGGGAGGCTATCTGGATGAGGAAGAGCCTTGTTGGGTTATTTTCTCAGTAGATGGATCCTATAGTGATTTACTGTGACAATCAGAGATGTATCAAACTATCTGAAAATCTATTTTTACATGATCGATCCAAGCATATCGACATTTGGTATCACCGTCTACGAGATTGTGTGCAGAGGAGAATCATGTTGTTGGAGTACATTCCTACAAAAAACATGATGTATATATTTTGATAAAGGCATTGTCAAGATGAAAATTCAAGTTTCATAGAGGCAAGATAGGGGTAGCAGATAATCCCTTTCTTGTAGAGAAGGAGTGTTGAAAATTCAACAAGAAAATCCTAATTTAATTTTATCTTTGAATTAAATTAGTAATAAAATCGTAATTTCACATCTCATGACAACTTATATTAGTTAACTAAGTTAATTTGACTTAGTTGGCTCATTTAATTCGAGTTGAGGGTCTAACTTGAGTCATGTAGAGTGTCTCCTACATTACAAGAGCCCTAGTTGAGTTTATTTTTGAGTTGTAATTAATTAATTTAGTTTAACTAATTAAAGCTGGTTAAACTAGTTCCAAC
Source organism: Pinus taeda (assembly GCA_000404065.3). Classification (NCBI taxonomy): domain Eukaryota; kingdom Viridiplantae; phylum Streptophyta; class Pinopsida; order Pinales; family Pinaceae; genus Pinus; species Pinus taeda. The sequence goes on along the minus strand of APFE030533790.1, from coordinate 48,202 downwards.
TGTTGGAGGAGGAACTAGTGGGAGGTCTAGTAGTGTGGTGCTTCCTATAGTGATCAACCAATTAACTGATGATTCACTCATAAATAACTAATGCGTATGAGATCTGAGAGTTACCTAGTTGATATTGGAGTTCAGGGACAACATACTATCACTTTCATAATCATCTGAAATGTACAGGTGGTGCATGCAGTCAAAGGAAGGCCTATGAGGATTGTGCAATTCTAATTGAGGAATTTACCTAATTAATAGGGGCTAATTTTCAAGGAAACAACGCAATGAAATAGGGACTTGGGAAAGCAGAAAATTGGTTAAGTATTGGTCTAGACTTGTCTAGGAAGTTGTGAGACTGGTGGAGATAGTGCAGAGGTTGCTCGGGCTTGACCAAAGCATTGTAATTGTCTCATATTATCTGACTAATGAAATATACATATAGCAGGGGTTTTTTGTTGTGGATTTCCCCAGGAAATCGTTGTGTAATGTGTTGATTGAATTCTTTCTCTTGTATGCTTCATGATTTAATGATTGTTTAATTGTTTTCGCTATTGAGTAGAGTAGATTCAAGTCTATTTTTTTAGTAAATTGTAGTTAGCAGTTTGAATCTACAAGGAATTTCTACAAAAATCACTTTCACAATGGGAAATAATTTAGTAAACCATTTTCTTAAATTATTTCTCATTAAAATTTAAAAAACCCCATGAGAATAATTGAATAAATAATTATTTATTTAATTTTCTCTAGGAATAATTATTAAATAAATTATTTTATAATTATCTTGTCAAACTTGACTAAATCACCTATGAATAATTAAATAAATCATTATTGAAATTTATTATTCTTCTATTTTTTAAATATTTTTAAATCTTTATTTAATAATTATTTCAATTTCACACCTTTCTTAATCCTCGTGAAATAATCAACAAATAATTTTATTTGTTGATTATTTCTAAATAAAGATATTTGACCATTTTTAATATATTTTTCCCTCTCCAAAAAATATAATAAAATATTCCTAACAGTTAGATCCTGATTTGTTTAATATTATTTTATTATTTTCCATTTTTGAGATCAACCCAATACTTTATTATAAATAAGAGGGTTTTCCATTCATTCTTCACTATGATCACCATCATCGTCACCACTATCGTTACTTCACATTCTACCTCCCATTTGATCTTTTTTCTTTTGTTTTGGGGTTTTCACATATATAGAGAGATAAACAAATTTTTGAAGCACAAGGAAATTAAAGGACCCATCCCACAGAGGGGAATTTGTAGACTGTTATTGTAGATCTCCTCACCAAGTGTTTTCTAATAAAAATGTTATTCATTTAAAAAAGTCTTCATCTTTTGGGTTATCACATTAGTTTTCTTGTTGTTTCATGTTTTGGATCATATATAATCTCTTTGCTGCAGGATTCTCTTGTTTTCTCATTGCATATCTAAACCGTAAGCAACCATATATTTTTGCTAGGGTCACTTGTCACCAGTGAATAAAGTGAAGCATTTTTGGTACATCTTCCCAAAATCTTTCTGTAGGTCACAGGTGCCAACCGAGCAGGAGATAACACAATCTGGGTGAGATATGCTAACTGAGAGTACCAAGAGAGAAACAAACTTTTCAACCCCTTTTATCCATTCTTGAATGCACTTTTGGCCCAGTTTATTGCATTCTGCACTCTTTCTAGATCAATACTTGCATTTTGTACTTTTTTTAGAATTTTTCTAGAACTGCTAACTATGTTGTTTGTTGAATGGGAAGGGTTGCTTTTCTCTTTTGAGTCTCCCCTAGGCCTAAATTCTCTTAGTTTTTTCTATTTGAGAAAGGAGAAAACACTTTAGAGTACACCTCCACCTTTTTATGAAGTGATTTACTGATTTGATGAGTCTAGGGTTTAACATTTTTCAACCACTAATTTTGAGGGTTCGATCCACTATTTCACAACCCTCTAGGACAGGTTTCTTCACCATTTAACTGCTTTTAGAGTTTAGTGTTGCCTTCACCATTAGGATCCCCTTATGTGTACTAGGTTTTGTAGCAGCTACAACTACCCTCCAAAATTTTGCCTTAGCTTCGTTTTGGAGCCTCCCTACCAACCTTTCACAGCGGCGTATATTACCTTGCCAGGTACACAAGCTCCAGTCTTTTTCTTGCAGAATGGCAGCCTGTCCCTCAGAGCTTGTTGCATTCCCCTCATAGGTTGTTCTTCCAACCATGGTCTAGCTGTAGGCTGAGCATCTCCCTAAAGAAATTGTGCAATTTCGGAGGGCAACCAGCCTTCCCTCCAGAAATTGTGCAATTCTATATGGCAGATTGCTAGGCTCTAGAATTGTGCAAATCTGCCTGTCACTATTCGCTGGAAAATTTGCGCAATTCCTCCTAGTAGGACTGCTCAGTGCAGAAATTGTGCAATTCTGGGCAACAATCATTTGCTCTACCCAGAAATTGTGCAATCCCTCTGGGAAGCTAGCCCATCTCCCTCTCATAAATATGTATTATTTTCTCCCAGCTAAGCATACTGTTGCATGTGCAGTTGAATTGATCGGTTCCCTCCGAGATCAAGCAAAAGTAATTTGCATGCATGGGTTGCTCCTCCCAAGGCAACATGCAAAGGCATCCCTTGTTTCAGGGATCTATTTTTAGTAGTTGGAGGTTACATGCAAGGATCATTTCAGAAACCTCCCACCAAGTGTCACTTTCCCTAGATTTGTGGCATGCATGTTGCAACCTCAATTTTATTGAAACTCATCAACTGGATGTCGCAGATCCCATTCCTCACATCGATCTTGCAGCTCTGACATCCCACATTGCATCTAGGAGTCGTTGGCACATTCAACTCAGTTGTTTTTGGGTAAGCCCACTTTTCATGTCTCATGGTGTGTTTCTTGTGCTTTTTGTGTTTTGCTTTGTATGAATGTTGTCTGCTTGATTTTAGTGAGTGCTTTCTTTCGTTTTGATACATACTAACTTGTATTAGCATCGTTTTAGTTTTCATTTGCATCTCACTTCTGTCGCATGCATGACACTGTTTTGCATGAACGATCATCGTTGCGGTGAATCATTTCACACACATGCATGCCTTCCCATTTCCAGAATCATGAAATTTATTTTTGTATGAATGATAATTCACTCTTGTTTGCACTCATCTCACTATGCATTTAGACTTCTCATGTTTCCAGTCGCCCGTCGGCCAAACTGGGCTGCCTTGGCCCAGACCGTGCCTTGCCCAGCTAAAACTGCGCATTTCCGGAAGCAAAGGCTCTGCTTCCCTCTAGAAATTGTGCAAGCCTATCTAGGCACTGAAATCCTAGCTTGCATTGTTCAATTATTGGAGGTAGTGTCCTGTTGGCCCTATAAACTGTGCAATGCAGTTTGTTGGTTGTATGTCATTGTTGACTGAAATTGTGCATTGCACAGTTTCAGTCCTTAGAAGGCAAATATGGACTGTGCATTACGCAATTCCAGCAGTTAGTCAGCCTCCTAACAGCCCAGACTATGCCTTGCATAGTTTTGGCAATTAGTCTCCCAACCTCCCAATGGAAATTGTGCAACCTTCATGATCAGTTACATAGGTATGTTGCAAGTCAATTCTCAAGTTTGTTTTGGTTTTCGACTGACATATTTCTTTCCATGAGTGTTTCCATTTCCACAGGTATCGTAGGTGTTCATCTGCCTCTCAGCAACACAAGTAAAATGGCCTTCAGGAAAGCAGAGTCAAAGGACACCATTGAGAGCACAACGTGGGTTTCAGCCAAGCAAGTGTCTATGAGCTTTCCTACCTATGAAGACATCAAGTTGTTTGTAGACAAGGACATCAAGATAAGATGGTAGTAGAATCACAACGATCAACATCACAACAAGAAGCACCATCAGCTGGGCAGCACACCTGCATGCGGTGAATGCAAGAGGAAGGTTGTAGACAACACAGAGGTGGAACAAAGTTGCAAGATCAAGAATATTCACTTGTGATGAAAGTAACTTTGGATATTGAGGCTATGAGGTGACGGTGCGATATGAAGATCGCACGAAGACAAAGAATGGAAAAAAGAAGGAGTTGCATGTGCTGAAGGAGCAACTCAAGGAAGGACAGGAGCTGCATAGACGAGAGAATGAGCTGCAGATGAAACATGTATATCAGTGGGTGCAACATGCACTTATGGACGAAACTACACCCATACAAGCCATAGATCCATTCCAGCAGCTGGCACGGAGTAGTCATGGTGAGTAGTGTTGTTGATCGCATGCAAGGAAATTCAGCAACATGCATGTCATTGTGCACTCGCATGTGATCTAACCCATTCAGCACAATCACCAATACAAAGACAAGAAGAAAGTCTGACTGAAGCTGAATATGCAGTTGAAAATTGATGCACATGACCACCAACACACTCTGGAAGATCAACACGGACATTATGCATTAGTGTGTTGTCGGTTTGGCCGCACCCAAGAAGACTATGCGCATGTTAGTAGACGAGTGGGATGGAGGAGCCATGCCTATGCACCCGGATGTAATGAAGGCAAGAGTTCGCTTCAGCAAGATGTCACCATGGAGCTCATGCACACCATCATAGATGACCAAACTTAGCATCAACTCAACACCATCACCATCACAAGCATGTCAAAGAGTTGGTCTCACCACAATGGACCGAGTGTCAGTGATGTCTTTCATGGCTTGATCAAGCCATTTTGTCTCACATGGGAACATGTGCACTGTAATGTAACGTCTTGTCAAGTGGAAGTTCAAGTGTCGATAGTTGGATGTAACAGTCATAGAGTAGAAGAAGATTCATGAGGGTAGATAAACTATCACAAAGGGGAATGTCAAGGGTCACCTCACCCTTTGCTATAAATAGAACCTCATAAATCATTGTAAAGGCTTTTGGTCAGCAAAGCTTCTGATAGGACTATCTTAGAGAGAGCTTGGACAGTATTGTAAAGAGTCTTGGCTTCTCCATTACACATAGATAGTATGTCTCTTTGGAGGAGAAGGCGGTTGTGGCTGTAATGTTTCTCTATCATAACTAGTGGTTGGACATGGATGTATTGTATGACTGGAACTTACACTTCTTAATATAATAGAGCCAGCATGTTTCATGCATATGTTGTATTGTATTATATGCTATCTTATTTAATCTAAACTATATATGTATTTGTTTTCTTATGCATGCATGTATGGACTATTATGTTTAAGTATATATGAATCTTTCTGAAACATGTTGTTGGTTTAACCATCACTTTGGATTGCTAGCTAACTTTCCTTCCATGTTGTGATGCATCTTTGCTCACGTGTTCCCTTCTTAACTCCGTGCTATCACAGGTTTCCAAGGGGTGCACTCATCTCAACCCCTGTATGTTTGAACCTCTCATGCACCTTCCTTGGCTTGCTACAGTTGTCACACCCTTCCTACCAACACAAACATCTTACTTACCTCTATGTGAAATTGCGGTCAAGGCATTACTGTACAGCCCACTGTTGGGACTCCTACACCAAATGGTCTGAGGTCTAATTGGGACTTCTTGTCGGGGAGATCCCCTTACATGTTGGCGGGTCCATCACCATCAAAATTTTGGCACTAGAAGGAGGGCCAGATGACAAACTGAGCCCTCATCATCTGTTTTGAATCTTCGCACATCTATCATGGAGTTTGTTATAGTTTTCCCTCTGAAATGTTTGGACATCAGACATATCTTTCACGTCGAGAGGGAGTTCTAGGATCACTTGTCACAACTCACGTATGATGGTGATGGTGAAGTGGCCTGGCCTGAGCACTTAGATGACTTCCATGCGCTCATGCAGGGCATCGAAGATTTTAATGAAATAGACGTCTCTTCACTGCTCGCACACACACTTCGCGACCACCCATCACAATGGTGTGACACTCTACCTCATAACTCTGTGCACTCATTCAAGAAGTTTAATGATCTAATTGGATCTTTTTTCCACCATTTTGATCTTGAAGTGTTTGATAAAAAAAAGTTAGAACAACAGAAGGCTGTGCACGAATCACCTACAGATTTTTCAGAGCACTTCCATTTATTCATGTTTGAAGCCCCAAAATTCAGATGAAATTTCAGTATCTCATGGACAGATTCAAATAATGCCTTGTCCAATCTATCAATCCCAAGAAGAAGTTCAAGCTTAAACCTCACTCTGCGCAATCACAGATAGACGCGGTCGTTGTCACAAGTGACTGTCTGCCGTCCCTTCATCAAGCAACTCTACCATCGCAAAGTGATGTGGGAGAGAATGCACACACCTCTATTCAATCATCACATCCTCCTGTTGAGCTATACAACAAACCCCCATTTCAAATTTTTAAACTCTTAGTCTTAAAATGCTAAATAAGAAATGGGTTCTCTTTAGAATATAAATAAAAGTAATAAAATTTTGAATATAATAGATTTTCCATAAAAGTCATATAAAAATTTCCGCAAATCACATTTCTTTAGAACCCATAAAATCCATTTGGATAGCTTGTGATGCGATCATAGTCATAACAAAATCCTCATTGCAAAGTTTTATCAAGGTAAGCCTTTTATACACACGATGTAATAAAACTATCACATCTCAAACAACATTAATCCCATGAAATGACTTAAAGTGGCATTGAGACTTTGAGATGTGATAAGGTTGTCATAATCACATATCATTGATTCATAGTGAAGCATCCAAAAAACTCCATTGAAATATCACGATGTGATTTAATTATCGCATGTCGTGCTCTCGATAAAAATAAAGTGATAAATATTATGAATACATGCAGTAAAGGGATAAATCGATTAGAAAGAAATAATGTCATTTGCCAAGATTAAAACCTGTTGCCTCCCTATGTTAGCTCAACGCTCATCACAATCGCAACTATGCAAACAAACCTTTTGAGTGTGGTGCTTGTAACTCCCGATTTGCGATACACGATTATTACACAAATATGAAAATAATGCAATCGTTGATCGCAAATTGTAGAGTCACAATACCTATTCTAAAAAATATCGTTACAAGACTTGCGACGCAACATATGGTTTCAGCATTAAAGTCTCACATTGGAAGTTACAGTAAAACATTAAGGAGAATTTATGGGTAAGTCCTTTGAAGATTTCATCCATGAAAGCTAAGTACAATATAACATCTCATGCATCTAATGTGCTTAACTGTGTTTGGTATTTAATTTGTATTATCTCTTCTCAATTTTTTCCACTGTTACGCTCCTATTTCTCATTTTATAGAGCTGACCGAGAATCACAAAATCAGGCAAGATGTCTAAGAAATCTCGGAAGGCAAAGGCCCCTATTGTAGTGGAAGAAGCACCATCAAAACTAGTGGTAATTGTAGATACTACCTTTCTAGGCCTTGGTAAAATCTCGTGGGAAGGCATCTATGCTTTAATTAAAGCAGAATATCCAATGGAGATAGAAGAAGAAGCAACAACGGATGGAATCGATGGAACATAAAGCACACTCAATGACTTGGCCAACTCCTTCCTCCATAAAATAACAGCCCAAGCCAAATTTTTACCATATAAAGATCTAGTGAGATGGGTAATCGAAAGTATTAATATAACAGACAAATCTTTTTTCACAACTAATGGGAGGATGTTCGGGACATTCAAGGCTAAAGATGTATCATTTGTCGGAACCCCAACGACACTACAACAAGGCATTTCTGGAAGCTTTTTCTAAGGAGAATGACATAGAGTCAGGCCCTATCAAATAGTGGAGACATTTTCCAAACAAGCATAAACACAAATCCTCTGGTATGTACTTCGTGGACTGCTTAGCATCTCTGTATTGTTATGTTGCTATAATGGTATGTAAGCTCTTTGGAAGCCCTGATTCTTGTAGGTTTTCTATAGAATTGGTCACATTAATAGAAGCAGCAGTCAACTCCTTTATTATGGATTGGGCAAAAATTCTATTACATAAAATGGCCAGTTAAATATTAAATTATACAAGAAATAGATTCGTCACCACCCGAGTCATGCCCCCATTTTATATGAGTGCCTACATAACGGACACAATTTGTTTTAATTCTGATTTTCCCATTCTGGGTTTGAAATGGATTATTCAATATCCAACCCCCATTCATATTTATCATAAGTATCTATGGAGGTATGATTACAAGAATCATATATACATAATTTTCCATGGTTTTGTTTTACCTATTCATCAAGCCAATTTTAACAAACTTGCGCCTTGGGTCTTTGATGAAGCCAGTATTGACTTAACTTCAACCGACAATTGGTTTGGGGAGGAAAATTTCACCTATATTAGGGTTTTTGGGAGTATTACAGACCCTCATGTCCTTCCACTCTATATCCCAGACAAGCTATTAGCTAGGGAAATAGCATGCGAGATGGTGGAAAAGGGGGTGACTAGAAACCTTAAAGACTCTAAAAAACAAGTGTGGCCTCCATTTCCCCTCCGCTATGGCACTTACACATTGCATGATTTTAAACATGTTGAGAAAGAAGAAGAGAAAATTAAGGACGTAAGTCTAGCAGTGATTCCTAAGAGATAGTATGATCCAAACAAGGTCGCTTACAATTTCACCACTCAGGTGCAAATTAGCAAATTTATCCATGAGGAGGATGAGTTTGATGACTTATTTGCTTCTGCGAAGTTATTCTCACAAGTAACTCATCTGGCAAGATTCAAACTAGGAGTCACAAAGATGGATAAATTCATGGAATACAGGACACAGAGGTTACAAACATTGCCTCTAGATTTATTGAATACTACCCCTACTATTCAGCAAGTAGAGCACAACAGGGAGTAGACTATTGAAGAGATTTCTGGGGAAGGGGAAACAATTGAAAAAAATAGTGAACCCCTTAGAACAGATGTTAATATTGACCCCATCTTGATAAAATAATGGGAGCAGTTTGACCAACAGATCAAAAGCCAAAGTGACCCCCAAAACAGTATCGCATCATCATCGCCCGCAACACAATAGCCCATTGTTACTAAGAGTGCGATTGAAGGGACACCCAGTACAGACATACCTCTGAAAGAGATTGAAATAATCCTTGAAAATCCTTCAGGTGAAATTATATTAAATATTGAGGAAATACCACCTTTGGATGTATTTTGCAGCCTAAAGCATAGGGCTATAATCAAGAGACAAAGAAAAAAGAGGAAAATCGACTAGACATCATCCATAGCTCCTCAATCTAAATTCATGAATGTTATATGGAAGGATTCAGAGGTCAATCCTTCTGAGGATTTGACTAAGTTATCCCAATTTGTAGGGGCATACACAGGTGCCACAATTGATAAGGCCACTGAGGTTAGTCTATTAATGAAAGAAAAATATCAAAGGATTGCTCAGCTTGAAGAGCAAACAACAGTAGAAAAACAAAAGATTAATTGGCTTGAGGGATAGTTGACCAAAGAAAAATAGAAGAACGAGCAACTTAAAGTGCAATTAAACCTAGAGAAACAAAATATTGACCAGCATGCCATCCAGAAACAACAACAGTTGTCCCAATAGCTCAAACAACTTCAATTGACACATCAATAAGGAATGAAGGCTAAATAGGATCCAATCTCACAGCTACAACTATATATAGAACAGTTCAAAGATTATCCTAAGGTCGAGGAATTTAAGAAGGAAGCCCTAGAAGCAAATGAGCCTTATCACAATAGCTCAATCTACTTTGCCATAAAATATCACTTGTCGACCCATTATGCATCATAACTACATTGTTGATCGATCAGGAAGTTAATGCTAGATTAGAATTTGAGGACACAGATCACAAGGTCACAAATTTCCTCTCCTGGCAAAACATAGTGGAAGGAAGAGCTGCTAACCTACCAAAAATTCAAGAGTTGCATAAAGAAGTATTGTTTTCGGAATGGGAAATACAATTAATAAAGGCAGAAAGGGCTACTTCCAGGGCCAGAGCTATAATGAACAATGTGATAGAGCTGATAAATGATAATTTATATGGAGTCAATTTGATTTGTGATTGTCCCCCTGGAAAGCTCCCAAAAGAGAAAATATTAGAAAATCAATGGAAGCAGGATTTGGCCACCAAAGAAGAACAACTCAGCAAAGTACAAAGCCTTACCTGGGATGCATATTGGTCTTTTTTGGTCAAGTCGCACAATTAATAGATGACCATCAAATGCAATGCCAACGTTGTTGATCGCATGGTGCCCGAGCTTTCATATGCCATGTACATGGGACAAATACATTCCAGGATGAGTCATCCTCCGGAAATTCAAAACATGCTCTCAATTTGTCAGTTGTGGGTACAGGAGAAGAAATAGATACAATGAATCGTTTCAAAGGCAATCGCACTACTATTTTTGCAATTCAAATCCCAGATTTTAATGTTTATAGTTTCAAGAACTCTAAGTGATTTTTGTTGACAGATTTTTTTAGTTCTATTAAGTAAACCCTTTCATGTTATTGAAGAAGGGGTCCTCAATTTGTACAGAAAACTAGACTTGAGAAATTGCACTTTTACACTTCTAAATTTATTTTTTTATGAGCAGTGGATCAAGGTTTCAGAGTTTTGTGAAAGAAATTTTTCAAGACCTGCATTTTTGTATCTCCTGGAAGTTTCTAGAATAAAGAGGTGGAACTGGAATGTTATTCACATATCAAGACTCAAATGCATGTGGTATTTCTTTCACTGTTCTTTTTGTCTTGATTTAATTAGCATTTCATTTAAATTTCTATTGTTGATGTATTTACGCACTTCAAGAAATTCTAATTTGAGTCACTTCTGAACGATTTATAATTGTTACATTAGAGATATATATCAATGATAAATATCATGATGTCATGCGATATGTTTTTATAATTACTATGTTTAATTTCTTAATCAAAGTAATCATTATTTAAATGCATCTTTCTATGGATAAGTAAATAATCTATATGATTGTTTGTCTGCTAGGAATTATCAAAAATCGCATTATTATAAGATTACCAGGTTATGTAGGTATATTTGTATATTTTAAAGTTATAGATCAAACCATCTACCACCTTTGATATACATTTTAAAACACTCATTCATTTAACCACACATTATTGGGAAATTGGTCCCATAATATCTAGTCGGAGCCACCATCCCAAATGGAAAAGGAGTTGTACTAAGGTCCGGACTGGGAGGTTATCCCCCAATGTTGGTGCTATGATTTTAAAGGCATCAACATTTTTGCGTAAGAAGGAGGGCCTGACTGTGAATGGCAAGTAAATCTAAATCCACAAGCCATTCTAAGAGTAAAACTCCCTCACCATCTATTCCAACTTCTCCTTTGCATTCTAAATCTCCTATTCCTAAGCGAGAAGTTGAAAAGAATAATACAACATCCACTGCTAAAATCCTAAATATACCAGATAATTCTTCTTCTGAACCCCCTGAAGTACAGTCTTTGATTCATAAACTACAAGGGTTTTCAATATCCCAAGAAGAATCTAAGTTATCCCAAGGCAGTGTGACTTCACAATATATCCCATCCCAGCCACTTACTAGAGAAAAGGGTGAAAAACTTGGTATTCCACCAGTTGTATTCCCTCTACCAAGTCAAAAAGGGCTAGGAAGACACCATCAGAGTCCAACAGTGAGACTTTGTCCTCATCACCATCTATTCCATCCATACCATTGCAAGATCATCCATCCCTTTCCCAACTTCAGATCTTAGTCCAAACAAGTACATGAACTTCAACATCCTCTACCCAATCACTTTCAACCCCTTCATCACCCTCTTCTACTGTTAGCTCCATGATGGCACATAATCAACCTCAACCAAGGCCATGGACCAATCTTGGAGTGGTCAAAATGCTTGCACCTTTGAGCCAATTGCCAAATCATCCTGAAAATGGTTACCAAAATTTAATCCTAATGTTGGCCTGTTAGCAGGAGAACATATAAATAATTTCATGTTATCAATCAACTTGAATGGAGTAACGGAAGAAGATGTTGTTGTTAGACTATTTCCATACACTCTACAAGGAGCAACAAGATCGTGATACTTTTTGTTTCCACTAGGTTCTATCAATAGCTAGGATGCTTTCCAGGAGTAATTTTTAACTAAGTTTGGAGATGATAGGTTGATCCAAAATGGATCTTGGATAAACCTCTAAGTCTAAAAGACTATGTATAAGAGGTAAAAAGTGCTAAATGGCACAAATCCTTTGTAAATAATAGGAAAATGAAAGTCAAGGGATTCTTTTGGAAATAATCCCATTGCAAAAATATCTTCAGTCTGAATCTACTGCAATTTGAATGGGCTAAAATGGACTTCAGATGAAGAAGTTATCACAGAAAGAAGATTGCCATTGTCCTTTGAAAAGGAGGCAAATTCTTAGAAAAATGGCATAAAAGGCTCTTTAAGGAAAAATCGCATGAGAGGGTTAAAAGGAGGACTTAGACCAAAGGTGGAAGGACTCCCCCGATTAGCGATCTCTGATATATCGAGTTGGAGGTAAGTTGCATGTGATATCGGGACCCAAGTGGAGCCACTTGTGATGAAGCGAGATCGGATCGACGGATCAGGTCGGCACAATCCATGGTATATGGAAAGAACCTTTGGGCCATTACATATGCGATATGCGATGATTCGATATCGACCGTCGAATCAAGGATTCAAATCAATGGTCAAGATCTGATTGGAGTGATCGGTGATCGGTGATCCCCGATACAAAGGGCCAATGTGATAGCAATATGTAATGTGTGATATAAGTTGTCAGATCCGAAAAAGAATGGACAATCCTGATTTGATCGGTGATCGATGATCTATGATCCCCAATACAAAGGGGCAATGCACACTGCGACTTGCGATTGTGATATGTCGATAAAGGGCAGACCCGATGGGAATTATAAGTGTGAATGCATAAAATTTGAAATCTAGTTTATTCGAATTTTCTTTGAATTTCCCTTATATTGAGGTTTCAACCTCCCGCCTAAGCGATTGCAATATGCTAATAGAAGGTGGACCCGATGGGAATTATGGATGCAATTTCATAATATTTGAAATTCAGAAATGCGGGATTTCTTTGTATTTCCTGTGTATTGGGTTTTTTCTGCCAATATGCCATGCGATTACGATTTGTGATGGAAGGGCAGACTCGATAGGTTTATATATGCGGTTTCATTCTATTTGAAGTCCGAAGTTTGCACCCGATAGTGTATTTCCAATATATTTCTATGTATTGGAATTTTGTTCTATTTTCAGGTTTTCGCCTAAAGAAAGGCCCCGATTCCTTTGTAACTGTCCCTGATCATTGTGCCACGCTGCAAGCGAGCATTTTGTAACAATGATACGATTGTAACGCGCAGAGCCATAGAGCCAGAAGCCAGAGGACCAATCGAAGAGACCGAGGAATGATTACACACATAGAAACGGACAGGAAGTCGTAGAGCCGGAAGGATGCATCACAAAAGCCAGAGAGCACAATTGATAGAAGGAGAGTTTTTGGAGTTTCTTGGAGGTCGAGCGAAAACCAGAGAGCTCAGAGAAGCTAGAGCGAAGAGCTAGAGCCAGAGCCAAGAAAACAACAAAGAGATCAAATGATCCAGTTGTTGCTGGTGTCTAAAGTGTGTTGAAGATAGAAGAAGGTATTCCAGAGACAGTGAAAGAATTCTGAGGGAGTTGGTGCAAGCTAGAGCTCAAGGTAGCTTAGAGCGCTGACTGAAGGAGTCTACTGCAGAAAAGCCTAGATCTGTTTGTAGAGTATGGATAGCTAGCAGGATAAGATGGTATTTTAAACCCATAGGTTCAGTTGTAAACCAATGGAGTTGATCATGGAGCTTGTAAAAGAATTTATGCCATAATCCCAAAGAGCCTAGTTGATTTGACTAGATCTCATAGAGACGTAGCTCAAGAGGTTTCGGTGAACTCCATATTATATTGTTGTCTTATGTGTTTGCTAGTTTGCTGCTTTATTTACTATTATGTGTGTTTAAATATCAGCATAAGAAAATGTATATAAGCACTTGAACAGTCTAAAAATAAACACAAGCATACACATATTTTAAGCACTTATAATTCCGCAATTGGTTAATCATAAGCTAGATCTTGAGAATATTTAAGCTTTGGAGTGGGAGAGTGTTACACAGTAATTTGTCACTGTCCTCATTTCAATCCTTCTGCTGTGTCATGTGTCAAATAAACATGTTCATATCCTCCCACTGATATAAGGAGATTAAGAAAATGCTCTCTACTGCTCAAATTAACCCTCATTCCCTAAGTTTTTGCCTCGTCGCGAGTAAAGCCTCAATATACATGACATTCCCATGTCCATAATGGTCTCATCGCGACTCCGTCACAGGTATACATCTGTTTCCCGCAATGGCCGGATTTCTAGGCCTGACGCAAAGTTATGAGTTGTACCCTGCGACAGTGGGTTCACAGGCATAGTATACTCGTGATGTCATCGCAAAGAATTATTTTGCATTTCGTGACGATCCAGATTGGGCAAATTCATTTCAACAGTCGACCTTGTGGATGTCTCCAGACCTGGTTGTTGGCATAGATTGGGTTGCCTTTCCCCTCCTGGTATGGTAGTTCCATCATTTGTGCTACCTTCCTTCAGGATGAGCTCCTCCTTCCACATTTCATGGAGACTCCTCATATAAAATCACTCACCTTTTCTATGATCTGCTAGTTCTTTTGGTTGGGCAGTGCTGCTAGTGCGTTTTAGTTTGATAGATAGCATGTGTGGGTGTGACAAGTGTGGGATTGTTGATAACTTGTGTAAAGTTATGGAGTGCCCTTAACTTTGTGTTAAAGCTTATGAGTGAAAGAGAGAGACATTGTATATTGGGAGTTTCATCTTTGAAGAGTGAATGCTTGAAAGACATACTAGCTGGACCCTCTAAGAAGGCTTGCAACGTCAAGACTTGGTTGTAAGCTTTCTCTTGATTCATTATTAATACAATCAATGATGTTTTCCTATGTCTTGTATGTAATTTACTTGATAGCTCATGACTTCTTGACTTTATGAGTAAATAGATCATTGTTTTTTCCCGATTATGTGCTTTGTTGTTTTTCCTTTGTGTTGTTCCAAGTTAATCACTGATTGAGGAGAAGGAAGCAAAAGCTGGAGTAGTGCAATAGAACTTCATCGACCACCAGTTGAGGTAGGCCTCCAACAATGACTGTTTAAGGAAATCAATTTTTGATTTGTCTTTGCTGTGACTAGACCCACTCTAGGGCTAGAGGGGTTGCCTCTGTCCGTAGAGGGAACACTTTCCTACATCACAAGTTGGCAACTCCACTGGGGAGTCCGTCCTATGTTTTTATCCTATTTGCTTTTGCTTGATTTTGAGTTAGTCTCTTTTGGATCTTGAGATTGAACCATCAGTCTTTTGGGTTACCTAGGTCAATCTGGGAAATCCCTTTATTGCCTGTAAGGATAGATTGGTTTTTGTTTGGGAGTTTTCATTTGTCTTTTATTGTTTCTGAGTTCATCGCCGGAAACAGCCAAATAATCGCGCCAACATCACATTGTCTCAGTCTTGGAGGTCTGTACGTCACTGAATCCTGTCACACAGTCGCGACGATTCCTGAAATTGGTTCGTCGCGTGAAAGACGTGTACTTTCACGACGGTGTCGCTCTATTTCTATGGCTAGTGTCTGATCGGCACTAGTTGCTTGTGTTATACCCGCGACGATTCTTGTAGAATTGTTTATTTCAAATCTGTCTCTTGAACTCATCAGTCTGGTCAACCCATTGTTGTTTTTCTCTTATCCATTAGTTTATTTTAATTACCTTTAGTTAAGGTGCTTACTTTTTGGTTTTGTTGAAGTGAATCTTGTATTTTTGGCTTCGTGACCTGATTGTTCAAGTTTTGAATTATTTGGCTTGGTTACTTGCCTATTCAAAATATTCATCCACAACCTTCCTAGTGGTTTGCTTGAGGTTTTTTCCATCGCTTGTTCTTGCTGATTGATGTTTAGTGTTATTTATTGAACCAATTCCCATATTGATTTGATTGTTTCACTACAAGACATAGATTACAATTGTTTGGATCAATTGGTTTTGTGTTTGCTCGTTTGTTTCTTTAATATTCAAAGTTATCAAAATCAAAAGATTGCATTCATTAGTGTGCGGAAGTGAAAGTATATTTTGCATTCCAAGTTTTCATGTTTGAAAAATTAGAAGGCAAGTTTTAAATCTCTCATTAGTAGTTTTGATGCACTGTAGGGATTGATGTGTTTATGAATTGTGTCTTTTGAGTGACTACATTTGTTTGTCTTGGTTTTTTCTTGGTTTGGGAATGATCTCTCTAGCCTTCTGTAAGTAGGAGTTCATCGAAGTAAAAGATGCTTTATTTATTCTAGTTGCATCTTAGGTTTTAATATACATACGGTAAGGCCTAAAAATTGAAGCATAATTCAAGATCAACTCTAAAATGAACTGAATAAACCTAACAATGCATTGGAACATAACACACATTATTTAGAGGTCTAGGCTAGAGACATGCTCCAGCGTTGTTAAACCTAGTCACTATTGCTTTCACTCAAGGTTGGGTGATTCCTCCTATTATCCAATAGCTGCTAGTACAGACTTGTGCTCCCAGTACCATCGAGTATATGTTGGGAGACCCCACTAGGTTATCATCCTTTATCCTTAGGAAGCCGTGTCTACCGCCTTGCAAACCGTAATGCACCAAACACAACATTCAAGAAGATTGACTGCCGTACGGAAAGTCCTTGGTTTTCATATGATTGCCAAGGTGTATATGTAGTTTTACGAGATGTTTGGTAAACCTTTTGCCTAGTTCTCCAGAGTAGTCACTTTCATTCCTTTTCGGACTCCCTAAAAGAAATGGTCCATCTGAGCACTTGTCCTTTCAGGCTCATTAAATATTCGAAGGCGACTAGAGTCATCTTTTCGTCATTTTCTCGACTCTCTGAAGATGAAAAGGTCAAGTTCTGTTCTTGTGTCATAAAATTTATTCGGCCATGTGCACATTTACCCTGTTAGATCTTGTTTGTGTTTTAGTTTGTGTAGGGTTATTTCCTTACTCGTTAGTTTTCCTAGGATTTTGAATTAAATCATCCTAGTGGAATCACCGATCTAATCTCCCATTCCAAGTGACCAAGGGTCTCCATCTTCTTTCGCTCCTGAGGTATCGGTTTCTAGTGATACTCTTCCTATTATTCCGAGCATCCAACCGCTTAACTCTCGCGCTCCAGAAGATGACTCTTACGATATTCGTTGGAACCATATTTGGGAGCCTTCCGAAGAAGCTTTTCCCATTACTCCTCTTGGTGTTTCGGTCCCGATGTCTTCCTCAAACATGGATGAGATGACCCCCATCTCTAGTGAAGAATCCTTTGTGGTAGGAGATGAAATCCCTATGCTTATGGAAACTTCGCTCTTTTGTGTCACCTCTCTTGGTGTCTTGTTGCCTTTATGCTATAATGCTTTAGCGGATATCATCAGTTCTAGAACTCCCATTTCGAGTTCCATATGGTCCCGTACTATCGCTCTGACTTCGGAGCCTTTTACGCTCCAGATTCACAATGTGTTTTTCACATCTGTTCCAACTATTCCAACCATTTGTGTGGCTTCTTCAAGCCTTGTTGTCAGTGCCGTCACTGCTTCTTTAGTGGTGACTACTGTTGCTGGACCTTCAGCTGGTCCTGCAAATAGTGGTCCAATAGCTGGAGTTGTTAATCCTACACTAAGTGCCCCACCTTCTTCTAGTTCCATTCCAGTAGGGGGGCACATGATCAATATCTTCAAGCTCTTCAAAATATGGATCCACAAAATCCGTTTCATTATTATGATTCTCGAGGAGCTCATATTTATCACCCCGGACCTATGCCAACTCAACCTGCAATTGAGGTCTCGGTTCTGCTATCTGTTGCTTGGGGTACCACCACTTACCATGGTGGCCAAGCACAACCTTTGAATTTTCAAGGACCACCCTATCAAGGTCAGTCATCTTATGGCGAGCCATACTATGGACAACCTTATCCAGGGCAACTTGGTGGCCCACAAGGACAACCCTTCCAGGGACAACCTTCGGCCTTTGGTGGTTCATCTTTTACCTACTTAGGGCAACCTTCCGATAATCCGAGACAACCTTATATATAATAAGGTCAACCCAGTCTCTAGTAAGGCTACCCTTCTGGGTAGGTCGGGCAACCTTACATTCAGCAAGGCCAATCCACTGTCCAGCTTAGTCAACCATCTGGGCAAGTTGGTCAGCCTCAAATCCAACCAGGCCAACCAACTATCCAATTTTCTTAGCCATCTGGTCAGTCAAGGCAACCCTCGGTTGTGCAAGGTCAACCCCTACCCATCAAATTCAACCCTCTAGGAAAATGGGTCAACCTTAATCTCAACCAGGACCACCTTCTGGCCAAATGGCTCAACCTCAAATCTCCCAAGGACATCCATCTGGGACTGCTCAATCGGGTGCTCAAACGCTTATTGTTTCTCAAACCCCACCCAGTTTTCAGCCTCAAACTGGGCTCTAGACCCAATTCGGTCTTCAAACTCAAGTTGGGCCCCAAAACCAACCTGTTTATCAAGCACAACCTGGTTCCCAGGTCCAGTTTGGAGCCCAACCACTTTATGGTTTTCAGTAGCCCCAAGGGCAAACTCAGTGTGCCCCATACCAAAATTATCAACAACCACAGGTTAACCCCTATCAAAATTTTCAGCAGCCATATGTTTCTCCTGTGGGTCAGCTTGGTAATCAGTGGAATGCAGGGGGTCAAATCCAAGGTCAACCATCCAGTTACAGCTATAACCCCTATGGAAAAGGTCCCTACGGGCCAAATTCATCTGGACAAAATCAATGGGGGCAAATGGGAACTGGGTGGAACTCTGGTGTTGTTTCTTATTCATGGCCTCATATGTACTTCAACCCTCAAATTCCCTTTTTGGCAATGTTGGAATTACTGGACGTGTCCAAACTGACTAATGATCCTATTCTTCATAATCCGTATTGGCCACCGGTTCCAACTAAGATCACCGGTGATTGTCCCAAGTTTGAGGGTAAAGCTGGAGAAGATCCCCAAGCTCATGTCATGACCTATCACCTATGGTGTTCATCGAATTCATGGCTTGATGATTCGATTTGGCTATGCCTGTTCCAACGAACTCTCATTGGCTCTGCCACAAAATGGTATATCGAGTTAGCTTGTGGAACTTTTTAGGACTTTAACTCGTTAGCTATGGCATTTTTAACTCATTTTCAGTTGTCGACTCTATATGAAATGGGCACACACATCCTAACATCTTTGAAACAAAACACGGCTACGCATATCTCTGATCACATTCATGAATGGAGGTGGCGTCGTCGCTTAATTAAGTTCTGGATACCTGACCAGCTTCTGAACAACTGGTTTATAACCTTGTTTGTCGGTCCAATAGCCCGGGACATTGCTATGGGAGCATGTGTAACTGAAGAGCGGGCCATTGTACGTGCTCAGTACCTTGACTTGGTTTACTCCCAATCTGGTACGTTATATGATATTTTTCCAGATGCTCCATGACCCGGAACTTTCCAAGACCCGTCAACACTGTCTGTTGACGGTGTCATAGGTTCTGTTAAGGTGTCCTCTCGAAAAGCTCCCGCTAACCCTGTGAAGCAAAAACCTAATGTTCCAAATGAAAATGCTTCCCAAGCATCATCTAATGCTGGTAAAACTTCCGAGTTTAATGCCGTTCAGTCCACCATGGCGGATAAATCCTCGAAAGGTAAGAAGAAGGGAAAAGGAAAAAATAAATTCGATCAACTGAAGCAGGATCCCCCTAAGCCTTCGGTTGAGGAAGGTGCCAAACGCAAACCTAAGTATCCTTGTCTTATTTGCGACGAGGATCACTATACTAAAGACTGTTCGAGATGGTCTGAAGTTAGTTGTTTGCTAAAAGATGCCCCTAGGACTCCTGCTGTGCTCAAGAGCCTTTTCCCTCACAACAGACTCAAATGGTGGCTGATCCATCTTAATCCTCTTCCCCATTCAGCTCTTAAGTTTTTATGGATGGGACAATTCCCGTCCATATTACTAGGCATTCAAAAGAATATCCTCCACCCACCGGGAAGGAAACTAAGGTCCCCTCTAGTGTTCCTCCATCCAGTTTGGGTCCACTCCATATTGAGCGACCTAATACTGAGATAGTTATTCGACCTCCTCCTAAAGGAGTGCTCTGGAAGTCTTCTTACAACCCTAATGCTCATGTTGCTCAGCATTATAGATTTGTTGAGGACTTAGCCCAAGCTCCTTCAGCTATGTCTGCATTAGAGGTCCTCCAAAGTTGTCCCTCATAGAGGAAGTCATTGCTATCAGCCATCGATGGCATCGACCTGGCTGACTCGGAATTGATCACTTTTGATCTTGAAAGTCATGTACTAAGACTGCCTCACCAAATAGCCTTTCTTATTCAAGTCATCATTAATTCTAAGACTATTCACCGTACTGTTATTGATGAAGGCGCTTCTACTTGCATTATGTCTGTTGCTTGCTAGAATGTTATTGGTTCTCCAACCTTGAGCCAGTCTCCCAATACTTTGGAAGCCTTTGATGGGAGAGATTCTCGCCCTTACGATATCCTCCCACATCTACCTATTACTCTGGAAGGGAAGATGGCTGAAGTGGAGGTCGAATTTGTTGATGCCAATTTGACTTACAACCTCCTTTTAGGACAAAGATGAACCTATGCCATGCGAGCTATGGCCTCATCTCTATTTCATGTCCTTCATTTTCCCCATCAAGGGAAGATTGTCACCGTAGACCAGCTATCCTTCTTCACCTCCTCTTCTTTCGATGGCAAC
The DNA here is from genome assembly GCA_000404065.3 of Pinus taeda. Lineage (NCBI taxonomy): Eukaryota > Viridiplantae > Streptophyta > Pinopsida > Pinales > Pinaceae > Pinus > Pinus taeda. The sequence continues at coordinate 27,458 of APFE030533790.1, read as the reverse complement.
ATGCCTTTTGTGGAGCATACCTCTATTCTGTATGAGAGTGTGAGTGTTGGACTCTTTAAAGATCCTGCCCTTATGGCCGTTTTTTCACTCCCACCTCCAAACATCGCTCCCGTCAATATGATTTTTGTTCATTCTGATCCATGGGTTCTTCCCCCCGCTGATCAAATAGAATCTTGGGGTGATGTTATGTCATTGAGTCTTACTGAGCTCAACTATGTCGAAATTGTTTCTGCATCGGCTTCAGTTTCTGAACCTACTCCTTCGAGTAGGGCTCTCAACTTGTACGTTCAATCCCCTTAGCTCGGAGATGGTGCTTCTTCAGATCCATTAAAGGAAGTTTTTCCTTCGAATGAAGTGATTATTGAGACTATGTCTTTTGAGGAAGCCCCTTGGTCTGATCGTCATCATTGTTCCTCGTTTCTCCCCACCCATGGGGCTACACTTACTTGTCTTGAGCAGTTTGCTTCCAGTGTCCCTTCTCAACCCATTCAGATGCCTATACAAATTCATCAAGTTTTCTCTGAAGGCAACATGGGGAACATCGTGCAAACTCAACCTATCGACATCTCTATTAATCCAGGGGTTGTCAAGCATATTCAAGATGGAGTCACTTGCACTCCCAAGGAAATTCAACTTTAAACTGACCTTTTTTGAGAATTTCGTGATGTTTTTGCTTGGTCGTATGAAGAGATGCCCAACATCGATCCTAGCATCATGGTGCATGAAATACCTACGTACTTAGGTGCTAAACCTGTTTGACAGCATTTGCACCCCATGCACCCCCAAAAGGCCATAGCTATCAAAGCGAAAGTTGAAAAGATTCTTTAAGCTGGTTTTATTTACCCTATCTTGCTTATAGATTGGGTTTCTAATATTGTCCCTGTAACCAAGAAGCAGGGCACTATTAGGGTATGTGTTGATTATTGCGAGATAAATCGTGCCTATCCTAAAGATAATTTCCCCACACCTTTCATTGACCAACTCATTGATGAGTGTGCTGGGAGCGAAATTTATTCATTCATGGACAGTTTCTCTGGCTACAACCAGATCAATATATCGCCCGCAGATCAACGCAAGACCACCTTTATCTGTTCATGGGGTAATTTCACCTACAAGAAACTCCCTTTCGGTCTAAAAAATGTCTGTGCTACCTTCTAGCATGCAATATTTTATGTGTTCCACGATATCCGACACATTGTACAACCTTACCTAGATGACTTTCCCACTCATTTAGCGAAGCACTCCGACCATCCAAAACACCTTCGTGAAATATTTCTTCATTGTCGACACTATCGTATTCACCTTAATCTGCATAAATGTGTCTTCTACGTTGAATTTGGTAGACTTCTTGGGTTTTTCGTCTCCAAAGAGGGCATCTGCTTGGATCCCCTTAAGGTTGAAGCCATCTTGAATCTTCCTCCTCCTGCTTCTTTGTAGCAACTGCAGAGTTTGCAGGGTAGAGAAATTTTTTTATGACGTTTCAATCCAAACTATGCTGAAGTAGCTAAAGGCTATATGCGGCTATTAAAACGGGACACCCCTTTTGTCTAGGATATCGTTGCACAAGAGTCATTCAAGTTGTTATCACCCTAAAATCTTTGTCTCTAAGCTTTGGAAAGTTGCCTTGTTTCTAGTCATAGTCTTATAAGTTTTGAGTCATCTCGTCACAATTAATGTCATTCTCATTTACAAACCCGTCTTCTAGTCATGGTGTTAAAGGGTCTCTAGGTCATTTCATGCTTTAAGGCTTAGGTCATAAGGTTAGAAGTCTTTTAAGGTCATATCTCTTTTCCAAATAAAGTTTGACAGCCTCATTCCATGTCCTAGAAGCCTCACCGGGTGTTTATAAGTCATATCTCACATCATTTTGGAGAAATTTTGAAACTAGCTTCGAAATCACTAAACTAGGAGTTTTCGTAGCGCGCTACAAAATCCCTGAAAAAGTCTGTTTCAGCATAAAAAACTCTGTTTTATGTGTTTACTAGTCAACTTCCAGAAGGGGTCCTGAGTAGCTGAGAACTCAATTTTGAACAATGAAAGATGTGTTTCTTACAAACATACCAAAATACAAAAACCTCTTTCAGTTCAAATTCGTTATGAGGTGGGAGGTATTTATGGTTAAACTTGCGCTACGAAACTGTTGAAAGTCAAGCTTTGGCTTCTGGTTTTAGCAATCTTTTTCAAGATCATTTTTTCGTCACAGGAAAAGGTATTTTGGAATTTTGATGGAGGTTTCTCTTCATAAACTCTCCAACTGCAATAACCTATCTCACTTTCTTCATAAGTGTTTTCAGTTGGGAGATAATAAGCTTTCTTTGATACCCTAATTTCAGAGAACAGATTTTTCCTATTTGACACGTGTTTTTCAAGGACAGATTATGGACAGCTGGAGAAGTGTTTTAAAAAAAAAAGAGAGGTTTTTGCTCTAGAGGGCATGGAATAATAAAACCTCCTTCATTTTCATCAAATATGTCATGATTAAGAAGATAATGGCTTTGTCCCACGTACCATTTTCAAGGATCCTAAGCTTAAAAACAGGGAAACATGTTCCCTAATTTCTAGGGTTTGTCATCAGCAGTCAAGTGACAACGTGGGAGGATTCATCAAATTCAACTTCATGAGGTTTCAATTGTCAAAGAGTGCATTTAAATGTTTAGATAAGGTTGTTGTAATCATAATAAGGAATTACACTCCTAGTTGTATTAGGTCTCTAGGACTGCTAGTTAGCTATCAAATGCATTTAAAGGTTTGTTTTATGGTTAGAATAGGTGTCAATGATGGAAAATTCGAATTCTCGTGATGAGGGATGATGGAATACTAATTGTAAATGCTATATATAGAGCAATAGGTTGAATTAGCAAAAGGTTGGAGACTTTTTGGCTTCGCTGCTGCTCTATGTGCAAACTGTGTATATTTTTAACCTAATGCAGATTTCTACTTAGACAACTCAAAATTCATGAAGAGTTCTTGTATGTTCTTGTTTTGATGGTATCTTCCAATACTTACATTGCAGTGATGTTTAATTATGATACTCAGAACTCATCAATGATGCTCTGACTTCCTTCATAGATAAACTAACTATGTTTCACTATTTTATATTTTCATTTCTGCACTTGAACTCTATAATGCCTTGACTTCCATTCTAGGTAGAATGTTTTGGCTTCACTACTCAGGATTCAAAGAGAGTTTTCAATTCATATTGTCTCATGGCTTTCCTCTTTCACTTACTTGCAGTGGTATGAATACATGTTACTTAGAACTCATCAATGATGCTCTAACTTCCTTCATGTATTCATAAACTGTGGTTCCTTACATTGTATCTTTGTTTTGCTTATGCATAAAAACTCTCTATGCCCTGACTTCATGTTAAGCTGATCTTGCTATGGTACTGAAACATACTTTGACTCCATGGCCCAATGGTATCCAACCTTCATCTTTCAACCTATAAACATATACAATCACAAACCATAGAGTTAGTCATCTATCCATATCTTTAATCAAAACCATTAACCCTTTGAGAGAGCCCTCTCAGGATGAGGAGGCTAAGCCTTAGCTAAAAGATTGGTTTGAAATAGTTACACTGAGATAGCCTAATCAGCAGCCCATCAGGGTCCTATTTTTGTGATAACATTTTGGTGCGTCTGCCAGGAGCCTGAAGTCTATTCATTCCTGAAATTAAGAAGCTGAACTTCTGAAGGTAGCAGGAGCTCAAACATGTTTTTGAGGCTGCAAAACTACCTTGGCGACTCCACACATCGAATAACGAATTGGAAGGTGACTCCAATGCTAGAAGATCAGTAGCTTGATGAAGTTTCAAGATGAGTTCCACTGCAAGAATGAATGCCAGGTATGCCCCTATGAATCGGTCTCATATCCCTGGTTTTCCAAATCCTATGCCAAAGGTTGATTGGTTAGATGATCTTCCAATATTCAAAGATGAAAAGAAGGACAATACTGCTCTTCATTTGGTTAGGTTCCATATGCATGTACGCAGTCCTAAGGTTTATTTCCCTGAAGATTGTCTCATGAAGATGTTTATGACCACTTTAGAAGGAAAAGCATGGTCATGGTATAAAATCTTGGAAAATGGTTCATTATATTCTCTTGTTGATTTTCACGATGAATTCTATGAGATGTATAAAGAATCTCATCCTTCCTTATTGCTGGTAAAAAATTGTTGTAAACATTCTTTGAGTCTTATTCAATATTTGGAGGATTGTTATGATGATGATGAATTCATGGATGAATAAATTTTAGAGGCTCTTCATAACAATACATTTCAACACCAAGAAGAAAGTATAACATCCCATGAAATGCAACATGAAGATCAACATGGGTTTACTTATGAAAATCATATTATGTCCTTCGAGACTGATGTAGAGATGCAGTAGACTTGTCATTCTTTGGATCATAATGAAGATGAAAATGATTACAAACACCAAGAAGAAATACTGGAAGAAAATTTTTATGACTCTCACGCAGAGGAAAAGGTTGTTCATTTTTGTAATTCCTTGCAGTAGCTTGCATCAAAGAATGATCTTTATAATGAAGAAAATTATATTGTTTGTGGGCATCATTTAGAAAGGCAGTTGGATAGCATATCAAATAAATTTTGTGTGGCTGAGGATCAGTTGTTTGAAGATATATAATGTTATGAGAATCATCAAACTAACCATGTGTTTTTTGACCCTATAGCTGACTACATGGAAAATATTTACTGTTCAGGCTTCCAGTTATATGTTCATCTTGAAGAATAGTTACACCTCATGTTGCCTTGGTTATTTCAGTATCTAGTTTATTTTTGCTTCAGGCACAGTCAAGAGATTCAAGTGTCAGATCAGATCAATGATCGGATTCATTGGAAGTTTCATGTTCCTTGAGCTACAAGTGGAGATTGCAGCTGATAGGGTAGGTAGGAATGTGCAAATAAGCTCAGGGTAGGTTGAATGAGCATCTGTTTCAGTAGGTGCAGTTTGAATTCTTCGTTCAGAAATCATTAAAGGCTTGAGGAGAAAATTGGGTAGAGGATCAGAGTTTTATTCTAGAGGATGGATAGTGGCACTGGAGCTACAAGTTCTTAGTATACCACAAGGGCACACTATCCCTAGTGGAGCCACTGTTATCACCCTAAAATCTTTGTCTCTAAGCTTTGGAAAGTTGCCTTGTTTCTAGTCATAGTCTTATAAGTTTTGAGTTATCTCATCACAATTAGTGTCATTCTCATTTACAAACCCGTCTTCTAGTCATGGTGTTAAAGGGTCTCTAGGTCATTTCATGCTTTAAGGCTTACGTCATAAGGTTAGAAGTCTTTTAAGGTCATATCTCTTTTCCAAATAAAGTTTGACAGCCTCATTCCATGTCCTAGAAGCCTCACCAGGTGTTTAGAAGTCATATATCACATCATTTTGGAGAAATTTTGAAACTAGCTACGAAATCACTGAACTAGGAGTTTTCATAGCGCGCTACGAAATCCCTGAAAAAGCCTGTTTCAGCATAAAAAACTCTATTTTCTGTGTTTACTAGTCAACTTCCAAAAGGGGTCCTGAGCAGCTGAGAACTCAATTTTGAAAAATGAAAGAGGATTTTCTTAATAACATAAAAAAATACAAAAAAATCTTTCAGTTTCTTCAAATTCGTTCTGAGGTGGGAGGAATTTATGGTTAAACTTGTGCTACAAAACTGCTGAAAGTCAAGCTTTGACTTCTAGTTTTGGCAGTCTTTTTCAAGATCAGTTTCTGGTCACAGGAAAAGGTATTTTAGAATTGTGAAGAAGGTGTCTCTTCATCAACTCTCCACATACAATAACCTATCTCACTTTCTTCATAAGTGTTTTCAGTTTGGAGATAATAAGCTTTCTTTGAGACCCTAATTTCAGATAACAGATTTTTCCTGTTTGACACGTGTTTTTCAAGGACAGATTATGGACAGCTGGAGAAGTGTTTTAAAAAACCAAGAGAGGTTTTTGTTCTAGACGGCATGGAATACAAAAAAATCCTTCATTTTTGTAAAATATGTCATGAGTAGGAAGATAAGGGCTTTGTCCCACGTGCCCTTTTCAAGGATCCTAAGCCTAAAAACAGGGAAACATGTTCCCTAATTTCAAGGGTTTGTCATCAGCAGTCAGGTGACAATGTGGGAGGCTTCATCAAATTTGACTTCATGAGGTTTTAGCTATCAAAGAATGCATTTAAATGTTTAGATAAGGTTGTTGTAATCATAATAAGGAGTTACACTCCTAGTTGTATTAGGTCTCTAGCATTGTTAGTTAGCTGTCAAATGCATTTAAAGGTTTGTTTTATGGTTAGAATAGGTGTCACTGATGGAAAATTCGAATTCTCTTGATGAGGGATGATGGAATCCTAACTGTAAATGCTATATATAGAGCAAGAGGTTGAATTAGCAAAAGGTTGGAGAATTTTTGGCTCAGCTGCTGCTCTATGTGCAGACTGTGTATATTTTTAACCTAATGTAGATTTCTACTTAGACAACTCAAGATTCATGAAGAGTTCTTATATGTTCTTGTTTTGATGGCATCTTCCAATACTTACATTGCAGTGGTGTTTACTTATGATACTCAGAACTCATCAATGATGCTCTGACTTCCTTCATAGATAAACTAACTATGTTTCACTATTTTATATTTTCATTTCTGCACTTGAACTCTATAATGCCTTGTCTTCCATGCTAGGTAGAATGTTTTGGCTTCACTACTCAGGATTCAAAGAGAGATTTTAATGTCATATTGTCTCATGGATTTCCTCTTTCACTTACTTGCAGTGGTATGAATACATGTTACTTAGAACTCATCAATGATGCTCTAACTTCCTTCATGTATTCATAAACTGTGTTTCCTTGCATTGTATCTTTGTTTTGCTTATGCATAAAAACTCTCTATGCCTTGACTTCATGTTAAGCTGATCTTGTTGTGGTACTAAAACATACTTTGACTCCATAGCCCAATGGTATCCAACTTTCATCTTTCAACCTATAAACATATACAATCACAAACCATAGAGTTAGCCATCTATCCATATCTTTAATCAAAATCATTAACCCTTTGAGAGAGCCCTCTCAGGCTGAGGAGGCTAAGCCTTAGCTAAAAGATTGGTTTGAAATAGTTACACTGAGATAGTCTGATCAACAACCTATCAAGGTCCTATTTTTGTGATAACACAAGTAGCTCAAGGCGCTCCTTGTTTCTGCTCCATTGTTACATCCACTGAATTATCATCATGACTATACTCTTTATTTAGCTGCCGCTAATACCACTATCAACATGGTTTTGGTCCAAGACGATGATGATGGTACTGAGCACGTTGTCTACTATCTCAGACACAATCTACTCGATACGGAAAATCAATATGCCTATGTCGAGAAGTTAGCCTTGGCCGCTATTCATGCCGTCCAATGTTTCCATCACTATATATTGTTGCGCACCATGACTGTGATTTCCGATTGCAACCCAATGACGTACATCTTGTCACATCAGTTATTGGGGGGAAAATACTCAAAATGGATTGTCATCCTTCAAGAGTTTGACTTGGAGTTCACCACAACCAAGTCTAAGAAATCCCTCGTTTTTGTTTAGTTGCTTTGCTCCTACCATCTACAACTACGCCCTTTTGATCAAAGGACCATGTTCCGGATGAGTCTCTATTTTTGATTAGCACCCTCAATCCCTGGTATGGGGATACTATTGTTTCTATTAAGATGTCTTCCTTTCATTCTGATTTATCTAAGGATGCTTGGCGATGTATTCGCCACCATTCTCAACGCTATCACATTATTGGGGACACCCTGTACTGGTTCGGTGCTAACTCTGTTCTTCGCCATTGTTTGACATTCGAGGAGGTCGAATGAGTCTTGAATGACTGCCACTCTAGCGCTTGTGGAGGTCATGTGTCTGAGTATGCTACTTCTCAAAAGATCTTTCGTGCTGGTTATTTCTAGCCGTCTATTTTTAAGTATTGCATTGTCGTCGTCCTCTCTTGTCATGCGTGCCAGATCTACCAATGGAAGCTACATGCACCCACTGCTCCTTTACACCCTGTCATTACCGTCAACCCTTTTTCTAAATGGGGCATTGATGATATGACCTGTAAACCACACTCGGCTGGGGGGCATGGGTATATCATCGTTGCCATTGATTATTTCACGAAATGGTCCGAGGTGATTCCTACGCTATCCAATGATGGTAAGATAATGGTGCAATTTTTATTCAATCGTGTCATTTCATGTTTCAAAGTCCCTCAGGCTATCGTCACTGATCACAATTCTCATTTCCGTAATCATATGATGACTGAATTAACGACCCAGTTGGGCTTGCGGCATGATAGTTCAACACCATGTTATCCTCAGGCCAATGACCAGGTAGAAGCTATAAACAAAGTGTTGATCATGATGCTTCAACACACCATTGGCATGCACAAGTCCAACTGACATCTAGTGTTGTTTCCTGCCTTATGGGCCTACCGAACTTCCACGAAAGATGCCACCGAGTTCACCCCCAATTAGTTTACTGTATGGAGTCCACTCTTCCAATTGAGTGTGAAATCCCTTCACTTAAATTAGTCGTCGAATTGCTCCCAAACACTACTCCAGTAGAATAATGTCTTCTTTACCTAGAATGGTTAGAAGAGACCCGTCGACTAGCCTCTCTAGTTATTGAAGCGTAGAAGAAGAGAGTGAAAACTCGCTTTGATCAAACTGTTCATCCCTGTTCTTTTGTTGAAGGAGATCTAGTCCTAATCTATGATCAAGCGAATGATAAGCTAGGGGTAGGAAAATTCGAGCCTATGTGGCATGGGCCCTATATTGTGAAACATGTTTTGCAAAAAAGGACTTATGAGCTAATTGATTACGAAGGGAATCCTCTAGATAAGCCCTGAAACGGGCTTTATCTAAAAAAATATTATGCATGAATCCCGTGCATCTGATTTTTACATACGTGTGTTTTCAGCATGTGTGTTTTTAGTGTGTGTTTGTTTGTATGGCTTGGTGTGTAGGCATAATCGCCACTTATTGTGTCCTTTTACTTCTTTTGCAGATGTCTGCTACACCTTACGTTGGTTTCGTTGATGGTCCCTGACGTAGTACCTGGAATATTTCCTCTACAGCATGGGTGATCTACGATCATCACGGTGAGTTAGTAGACCTTCAAGGTGTTTGTCTGGGTTGCACCACAAACAATGTCGTTGAATATAGTGTTGTTATTGAATTACTGACCGAGGCAATTAACCTCGATATCCATGTATTGGTTGTGAATCTGGATTCTCAACCAACTCAACGGGCATTATTCCGTTAGAGATCATCAAATTTTAAGGTTGTATTTACGTGTTAAATTATTGGAAAAAAGTTTTGATTTGATTTCATATCAACATATTCCAAGAAGATTAAACACGTTAACTGATGCATTAGCAAATCATATATTAGACAGACATTTACGCAACATGTAAATCAAATAGTGTGTAGAAGCATTTAGACACAATAATAAACAATAAGATAGAATGTATATATATGTATGTAGTGTGGCACACCGAGGCACTCAAAAATAAATGTATATGTCAAAAAATAGAGTTTGTGTACATCTGAGACACATGTCTCTCAAAAATCAATAGAAAGTAAAACCTATGCATCTACTGTGGTGGGTTATGCTCTCTTTAGAACACCACTTCTCGTGCGACTCATCCCAAGAGTCTATGCACCCTAGGTATCACCCCTACTGTATGTATCTGGTACTCTATGGGGACCTCTTCAATCCCCCTGTAATCTGGGATCCCCTCTGTCAGGCCCTCGAGATTACATGCCACTGTCTCCACTGAACCGCCAGCTGGAGGAACCAAGGCTAGCTCTCTGATGCCCTATGGTTCCCTCCATGCCTCTTGAGCCAGTCCCACAGGCCTCTATGGTCCCACATCTGTAGTAACATAAGATACATCATTAAGACATATGCATGAAAAATTCAAAAAACATCATAAAAGACGAAATACAAAAATAGTGTGATCGAGTGTTTACCTCCATCGTCCCACTGCTCACCAGTGGGCAACATCATGTCGGGGTCCCCACGAAAATCCATACCTGCGTATAGCCACTCCTTGACAAAGATCGTCAGGCAATTCAGCCACTCTCAGAATAGTGTCCCCCATGACACTGGTTGACTGCCACCCCCATGTGGCATGATGTGTACCCAGCGAGTGATCTGGGTCTCCCGTGGTCTCGGATCATCTAAGTCCATATCTTGTAACTGAAGTGATGGCACTCACTCTAGCATGAGCGGGATCAGAATAGACTTGTAATTGAATTGCTTCACTTCCCCACAACGACATTTGGTGAGATGCCTCTTCATGTTGATGGTCACTGCCTCAACCCAGTTATACATGGTCGGGTTAAGGCACTCAAGAGCCAACCGAAGGTGGGTCTTTGTCACCTCATGCTAGGCTTTGGAGCCCACTACTCTCGTCACCATAAATAGAACCGAATGAAGAATCAGGTCCTTTACTGATGCAATTGCCAATTTTCCGCTAGTGCTTGATTTACGTACCCCTGGGCACACCCGAGCTATCTGCATGTCCAGTGATTCCCCACTGACTCGTTGGCCCTCTAAAATTGGCATCTCACCATGATGGGACAATCCAGTCAAGAAATAATTGTCGGTAGCTTCAAACTGAATGTCTTTCCCCCAGATGACAAACTTTCCATCCGTTGGGTTCCAAGCATGAATCAACAACTTTAACAAGTCAGGTTGGGCCCGAAGGTGCAGAGTGAGGAAGAATTTTAGTAATCCACATTCAAGCAAAGCCCTTCGGCACCCAGCATCATTGAACGCTTGTTCATCGTTGGTATCGTGAGTTCTTTCTTGGCCATCTTTCCCTGCATTAAAAGAAATTTGAATTAGAACACTTTTGACAAGTTTAAATCCATAAATTATCAAGAATTTCAACTATACGGCACTATCGCGGCTGTTTTTAAAAAAAAAATGATGGCTTGAGGATGATAGTTCATTTTTCCTGTGATCGTCGCGAGAGTACATCTGTCTCTCGCGACAATCGCGGAGATGGTCTGTGTTATCACACTCGGTCGTCGCTGACCCGAGTGGTTTTCTCGCGACGATCGAGAGGCAGACTCGGATTTGAAAATCTGCCTAACACCACTTATCTAACACTAAATTTCATAATAAAGCCACTAACATGTAGCACAAGGAAGAATGTACTTACTTGGAGAAGGTTTCAGGCGACACTGTGGACTGTTGATGCTGGAATCGACTTCGGAAGTTTGCTCAGGCTGATGCTCCAAAACTCCAAAGGTAAAAGTGCACAATGTAAATGGTAAAAATAGAGTTACCACACCCCTTTTTATAGTGTTTTGTGGAAAAATTAGAAAATTACACTTAAGGGTGTGGGTTTTTTCATTTATATTGGGTTTTTTAATTAGGGTTTTTGGGTTTTGACCTTATTTCTACATATATACTTTATTGATGTCAAACAAATCTTATGGTGTGATATTTTGTGCAGATATAATAATGGATGGCTCATGCTACAAGACCATATACACTTGATTCATATTTTCCACAAAGTCCTCTTTAAGCTATTTTCTGACTTAAAAGACAAAAAGACTGTCGAGTTATTCCTTTTGACTCATTAAACGAAATAAGAGGCGGTCTACTTTGAGCTCTTTTCCGACCTTGTAAACACAAAAAGATTGTCAGACTTTTGTCATTTCAGGTCTCATATTGGTTATGAAATGACGTGTGTTTGATCGCTTTTCTACTCTTTCAAATCGAGGTCACTAATTACGAAAGGTACTCCTTGATCGTAATGGTCAAGCGGTTCTCTCAAGTATTATTTTATACTTTTTCAGGCTCAAGGGACACAAATCTACGAAAAAGGACCCCCTGGAGTTTTATTTTCCATGTCTTTTTCAAACTCTCTAAACATAAAAAAGACTCCAAGTTTTACCTATGTCGGACTCGTTAAACCCTGACAACATTGGACTCGTCACCATGAAGAGACTCGAGCTTCTCCTCCCTAGGACTCGTTAAACTATTACTAGGCTAGATTCGACTGAAGGTCGAACTTATATTACAAGCATATGTTATCCCCTTAAACCTTGTTTTCAAAAATAATTGTGGTACTCGCCAGTAATGGTGGGGGAAAATTTGGAAATCGTTATTGGTTATCTATGACAGCTAGTCACTCTTGAACATCGACACTTTTGCTTCTTGTCAGGTTGGGATATCCATACATCATCATTTGGCCTTTCGTGGGTTTGGGTCATCATTTTTCCTCATTCCATTTGATCCATGTTGCTTCCATCAAGCCTCCGATCCCTTGGTATCAAAATGCTACCACGTTCTGGAGTCGTGTCACCGTTATGTTCAAGAGTATAATCTTTTTGCAGTTTACACCCTTACCTCCTCCTCTGATCTTCTATTTTTCCATCTACCACTTGTTCCTTATCTCATGTCATTGATGGGGGAAGCATTATGGCTCTCCTGCAACAGATTGTCTCCTGTTGACACCAGCTCCTTATCTAGGAGATTGATCTAGAGATCCTTTTCGGTACCTTGGAACTTGCATGCTTCAATGGTAAGTTCTTCGTGCTTGACAATAGATTTTCCTCATTGGTCTTTGATTAGGTGATTCCATGAGTGTTCAACTTCATCTCATTCTTCAGACTTAGTGGATTGTACTGGACAGTACCTTGAGAGTCGTTGGCATTATTGATGGTTTCTCTCGCACTTGTTAATAGTTTTCATCATTGACCGGTAATCAAGCAACTTTCTATCATGTTCGACTCCAGCACATCTGTTCACATGGTAGGATTTGTACTTTGGTCGGTTGGGTTTCAAGACCCTGAACTGAGATTGCATATGTTCGGTTTGCGTGGATTGGTTCGTGATTACATATATGACTCTTTGATGGATGGCTGCGACCATACCTTTGTCATTATTGTGGTCTTATCAGATGGGTGGCTGTGTCCACACCATAGACCAAGTTTTATATGTCCTATGGATGGCTGCGCCCATGCCTAGACTATATGTATGTCACTATGACAGATATCAGTTGTACTTGTGCCTAAAGGATCTTTAAGGTGGTTCTAGTTCAAACAGTTTCGTAAAGCATTTCACCCCTCCCACTCTCTCGGGCTTCAGCTTTGGGGGGCATCTATTACATAGTAATTTGTCACTGTCCTCATTTCAGTCCTTCTGTTGTGTCATGTGTCAAATAAACATGTTCATATCCTCCCACTGATATAAGGAGATTAAGCAAAACCTCTCTGCTGCTCAAATTGACCCTCATTCCCTAAGTTTCTACCTTGTCCTGAGTAAAGCCTCAATATACATGACATTCCCATGTCCATAGCGGTCTCATCGCGACTCTGTCATAGGTGTACATCTGTTTCCGGCGATGGCCAGATTTCTAGGCCCGGCGCGAAGCTATGAGTTGTATCCTGTGACGGTGGGTCCACATGCATACTATACTCGCGATGTCGTCGCAAAGAATTAGTTTGCATCCCGCGACGATCCATATTGGGTGAATTCGTTTCAATAGTCAGCCTTCTAAATGTCTCCAGACCTGGTTGTTGGCATAGATTGGGTTGCCTTCCCCTCCTGGTATGGTAGTTCTGTCATTTGTGCTACCTTCATTGAGGATTAGCTCCTCTTTCCACATTTCATGGAGACTCCTTACCCTAATAAAGCACTCACCTTTGCTATGATCTACTAGTTCTTTTGGTTGGGCAATACTGCTAGTTCTTTTGAGTTTGATAGATAGCAGGTGTGGGGGTGACAAGTGTGGGATTGTTGATAGCTTGTGGAAAGTTGTGGAGTGCCCTTACCTTTGTGTTAAATCTTATGAGTGAAAGAGAGAGACATGTATATTGGGAGTTTCATCTTTTAAGAGTGAATGCTTGAGAAACATACTGGTTGGACCCTCTAAGAAGGCTTGCGACATCAATACTTGGTTGTAAGCTTGCTCTTGATTCATTATTAATACAATCAATGATGTTTTCCTATGTCTTGTATGTAATTTAATTGATAGATCATGACTTCCTGACTTTATGAGTAAATATATCATTGTTGTTTCCTGGTTATGTGCTTTGTTGTTTTTCCTCTGTGTTGTTTCAGGTTAATCACTCATTGAGGAGAAGGAAGCGGAAGCTAGAGTAGTGTAATGGAACTTCATCGACCACCGGTTGAGGTAGGCCTCCAACGATGACTATTTAAGGAAATCAATTATTGATCTATCTTTGCTATGACTAAACCCACTCTAGGGCTAGATGGGTTGCCTCTGTCCGCAGAGAGAACACTTTCCTGTATCACAGAGAGGTTCTTGTAAGATTGACAAGAAGCCTTTTAGCGCCCCATTTCAGATCAGGTGGTATCAGAGCCTAAGATTGATTAAACCCACCTTCAAATAAGGTTATATCAGATCTAGTTATATCAAAGTAAGTTATACCATAGCAGATGGTATCATGATGCCGGTGATATTAGATCTAGATGCTTTATTGACAGAGCAATCTATATGCTTGTTTGACTTGAAAGGTGTTCAAATAGTAGAAAGGATTTAACTGTTTGATGTTTGTAAACTGACTGTTGTTTGAGTTTGCAAAGGTTCAGGGAAAGTTGCTATTAGCTAAGTCCAGGAGAGGACAAGAAGGAAGAAGGGCTGAAGGCATTCTTCTTATCCCAAAGGACCTCAAAGCAATCCTTGAAGCAAAAGAGGTTTGTTGCAAAAGGTTTCTCAATAAGCTCTTTGTTAATCTTGTTTGAAGTTCTTTTGTTCATTTTGATAATGACTACCTATACAAGTGAGTCCTAAAATTCTTCTTTCTTCACAAGATTCTTTGATGAAGACATGAAGCAAGACTTGTTCACCATGATGGATATGGTGAGAGAAATGTATGAGGATGGAAGAAAGAGCATCATACTTAGAGAGTAGTTGAATTCCATGAAGGAAGAGAAGCATTTTCTTTTTGACAAATTGTAGGAAATGGAGAGGCAACTTCATATTGCAAATATGAACCTGAAAAGGATGCATGAGTTGGAGACACAACTCTTTTTTGCCAAAGAAGCCTTAGTCAAATATCAACTTGAAGAAGAGGTAAGCAATTCTTGTTTTTCTTGAAATTCTTCTAAGAATGCTTATATTAGTTCTTTGAAAAACATACCAAAGGCATAGGTTCCAAGTTAATGTCCAAGATGGGCTATCAGGGAAAAGGCTTGGGTAAACATGCACAGGGTATTTTTCAGCCAATACTGGTTGAGGAAAGGCCTAAGTATTTGGGTCTTGGCTATGGATAGTCGTATGGAGAAAGTTCCAAAACTGCCATGAAGGCCATTGAAACAGTTCCAAGAAAGAGTTTCATTTTTGGTCTTCTACCTCAAGAGTGTGAAGATTGTATTAGTGGAGAATGAAATAGCTTGAAACATCATTTGCAAGATGCAAGTGTTCATAAGCATACACTTGAACCAGAGAGTTGTGGAAACTCCGAAACCATTGAAGAGGTTGATGGTGTTCCAAAGCGAGCTACTTCATTCAATTCACCTCCTCATGAAGGAAATAAAGGTGAAAGAGAAAGGTATAAATCTTGTTCTAATCATATTCCTTTTGATTATGTTCAGCATGGTAAATTCACACATAAGCATGGGAAAAGAATTGCATTTTCCTTTTGTGGTTTGGTTAACCATAATGTTTCTAGATGTTGGAAGAAAAAGGCCACATATAGGAAACTTTTGAAGGAAAGGAAGCAAGAAGCCAAAGGTCCATTGTAAAAGGAAAATCATGTTGTCAAGAGGATGCACATGTGTTGCACTTATTACCATAAGCAAGGACATATTGCTGCAAAATGTTTGGACTCTGAATCCAACAATGCTTCCACAAAATTTGCTACAGCCTGCATGCTATGCACTGTCCTGGGATTCCCTGCACTATATCTCTCTCTGCCACTCCATCTACATTTGTCTCTACCCAATCAGTTAGTTCCTGCTACTCCACATCAAGGCTCCCATAGCAAGGTCTCATCCAAGAGGTTGGGTACCTCAAGGATCCCAACCCTCCTTAGGATGATCACTCCACATCACCCCACCTCCTACCTAGAGGTATGGCAGCATGTGATCCCTCTGTCGACCTTGCTCGAAGTTTCCCTCTACTAGAGGTCTCTACATGAGTAGATGTCTCTACTTAATCTCCTCTCAGCTTCCCCTATTGTGGCTGCTCCACAACCTCCTGAAGCTGCTTCACCAAACGTGGCTCCTCCACAATTCTCTGAGACTTCTTATGGCTCTACATGTTGAATGGTAATTTACTCTCCCTCTCATCCACCAAGTATCTAAACTTGTCTTGCTCCTCAAAGCTTTGCATGCTTCTTGTACCTCAAGTGCATACAAGTTCTTGGCTAGCACACCAATCTGTTTCATCTTTCCCGCCATCACGAAATTTTCGGGAAAAAGAGTTGATTTTAAATCAGCGATATCTCCCTCATCCGAACTCCGATTCAGACGATTTTTTTCTTGTGTATTTTTCTATAAGGAATCCAGATCTACTATTTGTTTCTGAAAATTTTGTACAAAAAATTTTAGATCTACTCTGAAAACTCACGGCCCAAAACTCAAAACTTCGAAATCTCCTCTAGTATATTGTTCTCTGCTTTGATCAACTGTGCTCTGATACCATGTAGATTTTTGTAGAATTTTTCCTACAAATCAGCTAGCTCTAATACCATGTAGAAATTTTCTACAATTCAGCTAGCTTCGATACCATGTAGAAATTTTCCACTTGTTATCACCTGGCAACGCAATGTACCAAAGCGAAACACTTTGTCAACTTCTATAAATAATTTAGTTGAAGCTTAATCAACCCTAAGCAATATGAATAAGAACATAGATAACTGATAAGAAGGAACCAATCACACATGACACAGAAGAATTTACCTAGGGAAAGCACCTGCCTAAAACCCTATCTCTGTATTATCATACAAGTGGAAATATTGTCCAGATTACACAAAGCCTTAGCTCGGAAGCTATCTGTCTCTCAGTACAATCCCTCTGCTACTCATAGAAATTGAAAGGCTTCTCACAAACCTTCTCCTCTACCCTCCAAGCCTCCTATTTCTATGCACAGTTTTCCTGGGTCCTCCAGCTGCAACCTGTGTGATTCTCACCTCACACACGACATTGACCTTTGAAATAACTGCAAAAACTTGAAGGAGATAAATCCTCATCATGGATGAGCTTCCTTTATAGGAAAATTATTTATCCAACTGATAGTACACTGTCCCTTCTCTGATCTCAACTAGATCTCTGACAGAAGTGACATGCATCAGTTATCCATGAGTGAATACAGAGTTATCTGAAAATAATAGTTGTCACATGCATGCAAGCATCAACAAACTATATCTCATTAATTTAAAAACTTGTTAAATTAATCGAACTGAATTTGACTAAGTTAAACTAAGTCAGTTGATCCTCTCAATATAGAACTCATCCTTAATTCCTCAATCAGTGGAGCAAATCAAGGACACATTCCCTAATCAGTGGAGAAATAGTTGCATGTTCCCATGAAGACTTTAAGTTTGCTTTTCCTTAACTAATTAACTCATGGAGAATTAATTAATTAATATTCCAAACTGCTGGTAAGACCAAATTCAAATTTACTTCTTATAGATAGACCAAGAACTGCTATAAATAGGAAGGGACCCAGAAATGCTTTTTTTAGCAGTTTCACCTCTGACCCAAGGTGGCCAAAATGCTCATTAGCCAAACTGTTATTTTTAGCAGTGCTATTTTTAGCATTTCATGTTGCACATTTTTCAACAGATTTTGTGCTCAATAGTGTATTTCTGGTATATTTCTGTGTATTGGAATTTTGTTTTGTTTTCGGGTTTTCGCCTGAAGAAAGGCCTTGATTCCTCTGTAACTATCCCTGATCATTGTGCCACGTTGCAAGTGGGCGTTTTGTAACAATGATACATTTGTAACGCATAGAGCCATAGAGCCAGAAGCCAGAGGGCTACTCAAAGAGAAAAAGGAATGATTACACACAAAGAAATGGATAGGAAGTCATAGAGCCAGAAGGATGCCTCATAAAATCCAGAGAGCACAATTGATAGAAGGAGAGTTTCTGGAGTCGCTTGGAGGTCGAGAAAAAACTAGAGAGCTCAGAGAAGCCAGAGCAAAGAGCCAGAGCCAGAGCCGAAGAGCCAGAGCAAGAGCCAGAGCCAGAGCCGAAGAGCCAGAGCAAGAGCCAGAGCCGAGAAAATAGAAAAGAGATCAAATGATCTAGCTGTTGCTGGTGTCCAAAGTGTGTTGAAGATAGAATAAGGTATTCCAGAGACAGTGAAAGAATTTTCAGGGAGTTAGTGCAAGCTAGAGCTCAAGATAGCTCAGAGCGCTGAATGAAGGAGTCTAGTCCAAAGAAGCCTAGATTTGTCTATAGAGTATGGATAGCCAGCAGGATAAGATGTTATTCTAAACCCATAGGCTCAGTTGTAAACCAATGGAGTTGAGCGTGGATCTTGTAAATAATTTATGCCATAATCCCAGAGAGCCTAGTTGAGTTGACTAGAGCTCACGGAGATGTAGCCCAAGAGGTTTGGGTGAAATCCATATTATATTGTTGTCTTATGTGTTTGTTGGTTTGCTGCCTTATTTACTATTATGTGTGTTTAGATAGCAGTATAAGCAAATGTACATAAGCACTTGAACAATCTAAAAACAATTACAAGCATACACCTATTTTAAGCACTTTTAATTCCACAATTGTTTAATCATAAGCTAGATCTTGGGAATATTTAAGCTTTGGAGTGGGAGAGGTTCTTATAAGCTTGACAAGAAGCCTTTTAGTGCCCCATTTTAGCTTAGGTGGTATCAGAGCCTAAGATTGATTAACCCCACCTTCAAATCAGGTTATATCAGATCTGGCTATATTAGAGTAACTTATACGAGAGCAGATGGTATCATGATGCAGGTGATATCAGATCTGGATTCTTAATTGACAGAGCAATCTATATGCTTGTTTGACTTGACAGGTGTTCAAACAATAGAAAGGATTTAACTGTTTGATGTTTGTAAATTGACTGTTGTTTGAGTTTGCAAAGGTTCAGGGAAAGCCGTTGTTAGCTAAGTCCAGGAGAGGACAAGAAGGAAGAAGGGCTGAAGGCATTCTTCTTATCCCAAATAACCTCAAAGCAATCCTTGAATCACAAGAGGTTTGTTGCAAAGGGTTTCTCAATAAGCTCTTTGTTAATCTTGTTTGAAGTTCTTTTGTTCATTTTGATAATGACTACTTCTACA
Organism: Pinus taeda; assembly: GCA_000404065.3. NCBI lineage: Eukaryota > Viridiplantae > Streptophyta > Pinopsida > Pinales > Pinaceae > Pinus > Pinus taeda. The sequence continues at coordinate 8,167 of APFE030533790.1, read as the reverse complement.
AGTGAATCCTCAAATTCTTCTTTCTTCACAAGATTCTTTGATGAAGACATGAAGCAAGACTTGTTCACCATGATGGATATGGTGAGAGAAATGAATGAGGATGGAAGGAAGAGAATCATACTTAGAGAGAAGTTGAATTCCATGAAGGAAGAGAAGCAGTTTCTTTCTGACATCATGCAGGAAATGGAGAAGCAACTTCATATTGCAAATATGAACCTAAAAAGGATGCATGAGTTGGAGACACAACTCTTTGTTGAAAAAGAAGCCTTAGTCAAGTATTAGCTTGAAGAATAGGTAAGAAATTCCTGTTTGTCTTCAAATTCTTGTAAGAATTCTTGTATTGCTTATATTCGGCTTAGTCATTTTCTGGGAATTTTAATGCTCAACAATCTCCTTTTCCTGTTAATAGTGTCATATCACAAATTGAAAATTTCTCTCATGCTGATACCTCAAAGTGTGTTAGTGTTGCAGATGAACTTGTAAATAACCCTGCAAATAAGCCTTTATTTTGGTCTTTGTTTTTCGATGGATCAAATTCCAATGATGGTGTACGAGCAGGATGTATTTTAGTTAGTCCAGAAGGGGAAAAACGATGTTATCATGTAGATTAGAATTTGAGTGTACCAATAACACTGCAAAATATGAGGCATTGATTCAAGGGCTCTATAAGGCAATAGGCTTGAATATCCAATATCTGAAAGTATTTGGTGATTCCAAAATTGTCATCAAATGAGTAAGGAGTACTATCCATTGTCTCTCGAGTCATCTAAAACATTATCAATTACTTGTTTAAGATCTCATAACTCATTTTCTGGCATTTGACATTTCTCCTATTCCTAGATCACAGAATGCAACAGCCGATCTTTTAGCTAATGTTGCTTCTTGAGTCCTTCCATCTGAGGATTATAGTCCAGATAGATTTTCAATTGAATTAATTTTTCGACCATTTGTCCCAGACAATGTTACTAATTGGCATGTATTTAATCACGATGAGGATATCTTAAATTTCCTGACTTCTGAAGGATCTTATGACAAGCAGATCATCAATGAAAGCGATCATGATCTTCAATTAATACAAAGACTCAATGAAAATCCTATTCCTAAATCTGTGGTCAAGTTAGAAGATCTTTATGATATAAAACATGGATTCAAAAAGGTCACTAATGCAAAACTTCAAAGTTCTACTTTAAGGTTTGAATTAGTAAATATTGGCACTGAGGCCAAACCCCAAAATTTCAATCTAGGACTTGAACTTCATCAGAGGAAAGATTTGCTTTCATCAGATTATTAAAAAAATAAAAATAAAAATTCGCTTGGAATTACGAAGATCTGAAAACTTATGATACCTCTATCATTCAACACACAATTCTAATGATTTCTGATGAGAAATCTGTACAACAAAAGCTAAGGAAAATTCACCCAAATCATGAAAGTCAAATCAAAGCAGAGTTGAATAAACTCCTTAAGGCTAAAATAGTATTTCCTGTCAGACATTCTAAATGGGTCTCAAACTTAGTACCTGTAAGGAAAAAGAATGGTGATATTAGGATTTGTATAGATTTTAGAAATCTCAACAAAGAATGTCAGAAAGATAATTTCCCATAGCCAACCATGGAATAAATACTTCAATCAGTTGTTGGTTCAGAGTTAATGTCTTTTCTTGATGGCTTTTCAAGATATAATCAAATATTAGTACATCCAAATGATAGATTAAAGACTACATTCCGGACTAAATGGGGAACATATGCTTATCAGAAAATGCCTTTTGGTTTAATAAATGCTGGAGCTACTTTCCAACGAGCCATGGATATAGCCTTCAAAGGTTTGATCAATAGAACAGTTGTTGTTTACTTAGATGACATAACTGTCTATTCTAAGAAAAGGACCAATCATCTCTTGATTTAAAACAGATCTTTGAACATTTTAAAAAATATGGGATTTCTTTAAATCCCAAGAAATCATTCTTTGCTCTTAATGAAGGTAAGCTCTTAGGGTTTTGTTGTATCCAAAGATGGCATATACATTGATCCGGACAGGATAAAAGAGATTTCTGATATTTCTTTCCCATATAACAAGAAATCTATGCAATCATTTTTGGGACAAATAAATTTTGTGAAAAGATTTGTTGTTGATTTTTCTCAAATAGTTTTACCCTTGTAATCTATGATTAAGAAAAATTTAGTTTTCAAATGGGGACATAATGAAAAAGAATCGTTTGACTTGATCAAACAAGCAATCATTAATGCTCCTGCATTGAATACTCCAATTTTTTCTAGTCATTTTATTTTGTATACTTTGGCCACTGAAACATCTTATGTTGTTGTTTTAACACAGATCAATGACTAGCAAATAGAAGCACCCATATCCTTCTTTAGTTCTAATTTGAAAGGTGTTGAGCTCGACTATTCCAAAGTGGAAAAACAAGCTTTCATTGTATTTAAATCTATCAAACACTTTAGACCATTCCTCTTAAAAACACACACCAAAGTAATAGTCCCATTCTCTACAGTGAGACAATTGCTAGTTCAAAGGGAAGTAGGAGAGAAGAGAGCTAACTGGGTAATAGCTTTACAATAATATGATATTGATATTAAACCAACGAAAATTGTTAGAGGGCAACGTTTTTGCAGGTTATTGGTAGGAGCTTGCAATATTCTAGACCATGAAGATTCACATAATACTTCACAAGTAAACGAGATAAGTATCACTAATTTGGAATCTCAATATGCTGATCTAATCTTTTACTTGAAAAATGGATATGCTCCCCTTGAATTTCAGTTACAAAAACAAACGTGCCTTAAGATTAAAATCCAAACACCTTGAAATCATTGATAATGTGTTATTCAGGAGAAATTATGATTCCATTTTATTAATATGCCTTGAAAAACTGAAGCACAAATTGTTTTGCAAGAGTTACATGATAGCCTAGCAGGTGGACATTTTGGAGGAGACACTACAACTCACAAAATACTTCATGTTGGATAATATTGGCCAACTTTGTTTAAAAATGCCCATGACTACATAAGGAAATGCAAGATATGCCAAACTACTAGCAGAAGACAAAGGAGACCAACCTTTCCTCTACAACCAATAAACATTGAGCAACCATTTGAACAATGGGGACTTGATATTACAGGAGAAATTTTCCCACATTCTTCCAAGCAACACAGATACATCCTCATGGCCACGGACTACTTCACAAAGTAGGTAGAAGAAATACCACTAAAGGTAGCCAATTCTTATGCAATTATTGAATTTATTGATCAACTCATCATTACAAGGTTTGGTTTGCTTAACTCGCTTATTTTTGACAGTGCATCTTATTTTTCTAGAAATAGTATGTTGAATTTGCTCTTAAGAGAGGTTTTAAGTTAAAATAATCTACAAATTAGTATCCTCAAGGAAATGGCTTAGCAGAGTCAACTAACAAGAATCTCATCAAGATTATTAAACGAACAATTGATCAAAACCAAAAGAATTGGCATAAATATTTGATATTTTCATTATGGGCAGATCGCATAACTCAAAAGGCCTCAATAGGTACTTCACCTTTTAACTTGGTATATGGGAAAGAGGTTGTAATACCTCCAAATTTAGCACTCCCATCTTTAGCCCTAGTTCCAGTTATTGAAAAAATACCTTCTTCCTCTATTCAATTGAGGTTTGATCAAATCCTCAAATTGGATGAGCAAAGAGAAAAGGCCAAAATTACTCGTGCTAAACATCAATAGGTCTTTAAATATTCTTTTGGTGCAAGTTCTATCAGCTCAGAGTCATTACAAATCATTGATCTCATTTTGAAATGGGATAAATCACATGAAGACAAAGGTAACCATACCAAATTTCAAAAGGTGTGGCTTGGACCATTTCAAATCATTGAAAAGATAGGCTCATCAACGTTTTTATTGCAAGATTTATCAGGAAAGAGATATTCTCTTCCTATGAATGAGCTCATCTTAAAGAAATTCTTTTCCTAAGGAGGTAACCCCTTCTTTCCTATATATATTCTTTATGCAAGCTAGTTTATTGTAGGAAATAATGTTGTAAATAGTCTACCATTGGCTTTTCACTATTGAAAAGCTCTTTGAAATAATATTGTGAATACTTGCTTTCAAAAAATAGAACCTTTTAAGGAAATGATTACAATTTTGGAAATTAGATAAAACATGAAACTCTAAAAACCTCTTTAAATTTGTGACATCTTCCAAACCTTGAAAATACAGTAAAGCATTTTGAATTTTTGTAAAGTTAAGAAAGGTTATTTATAAAAAGGTAAAGACTTTCTCCAGCTAATCATCCACAACTCTAAAATTGTCACCCACAAACTCTTAAGGAGTAAGTAATTCACCCCATCCACTAAGTTTATGATTTTTCAGAGTGTAATTCTAAAATATATCTGATTTAAAAGTGTCATGCGGAAAGAGTTATTTTTGCTGACAAAACTAACCTCCCTAGGAGTCTAAGACTCTCTAGTGACAAACAAGACAATTAAGAGCAATCCTTCTCTAAACTTACATTATTCTATGAGAAACCAAGTGTTTTTCGATCCTACCTCAATTCCAACGCTTGTTGTAGCAGTCTAGCCTCGTCGATCCAGATGATCTCCTCCTTCACTTTGAAACCTGCATACACTAACAATCAAACGATTACATAACACCTGAATATTCCATAAAACAAAGCATATTCAACATATAGACCAGGGAGTATATGAAACAATTCATTAACAACAAATCATTGAGAAGAATGGACTTATTTGTATTAAGGAAACAAAAAAGAAACCATTACAACCTGAGCCTGGTGTTGTGCAAGTTCCTCCCAGGGTCCAGCAAGAGTTTTCCTCTACTTTGACAAGCTCACCCACTTCCAAATGAAACAAGAAAGGATGGTAATCTCTCCTCACAAGCTTCTACAAAGAAGTCCTAATTCCAGCAGCATCTACCCTTTGGAATGTTCAGCTTTCAACCTCCCCTCCTCTGGCCCAATGCCTGTATTTATATGTTCTAGAGGAAGTTAATTAGGTCCAACATCAATGGGATACTCCCCTCTTTTGGATGGGGTAGTTCCTTTCTTGATGGGATAAGTTCCTCTTTCATAGGGATGCATGAACCATCTGGAGGCGCTCAATACACGTCAAACAATCTTCTAGAATGCTCTAGAAGTGACCATAAGTAACTTTTTTAAGATGAAACTCGCGCCTTTTGACCTTTACAGGAGTACGCACCCATCCCTTGGCTTACAGAGCGTACAAGTACGCAGTTACAATGAGCTTGGGATGCGTACACACAGGCAAGGTAGAGAGAACCTGCGTACCCAGAGATAAACATGATTTAATGACTTTCTCTCTTTTTTGAAGTTTGACATGGAGAGCAGAGGTATAAGGCTTGACAAGGAGGATAATATGACTATTGATGGAGCCATATTAACTGCAGATAGTCATGGTGACAAATTTCAGTGTAACAGATTGCCCCCTAAAGTCCGAAGCCTGTAATAGATAAGGGTTTTATATCATCTAGGAAGGGTGAAGTACTTTATCATTTCAAGGATTATCTCGTGGAGAGCCTGGTCAGAACCTGCAATTTTCAACACAAAACACATGTATAAGATTATATCATCCCTGAGGTAGGCATTCCCATACTCAGATCAAAACTTTAACTAACAGACTAACTATTTTGATACAGGAATGATTTCATAATACATCATAATCATAGACTTGTGTAGACACAGTATGGACGCAGCCATCTGTTTATAATTGGTCTACAACATAATGAATACAAAACTCCTTGCAGCCTGGATGGTGGAAACTAGATCCTGGGTCTTCATCTCTACCTCTCGAATTGGTACGATTCTAGCCATGTGAATAAATGAGTCGATGTCGAACATGGTAGAATCCACTTGATTACCAGTCAATGATGTAAACTGTTAAAAAGCGTGAGAGAGACCACCAGTAATGTTAATGGTTCTCAAAGTACCCAGCACAATCCATGAGATGTGAATGAATGAGTCGATGTCGAACATTTCATGGAATCCTTCGATCGCAAGTCAATGATTAAAACTGACGTCGAAGGCGAGAAACCTGCCATTGATGCATGTAGACTCCAAGGTACTGACGATTTCTAAGTCAACTCTCTAGATAATGTGCTGATGTCGATAGAAAGCGACCCGTCGCAGGCAAGCCCACAACACGAAATCATAGTTCAAGTTGAAGAAATTTTGCTGCAAGGACTGACTCAATGATGACACAATGAATGATAGTTATTTTGCGGTTGAATGTTTTGTTTACAGACCTCTTGAACACATAACGACACAACAGATGGTTTGGTGACGAATGACTCAAAGTCGACTCCCATAACCCGGCTAAAAATGTCAATGATTTTGGTCAACTGTGAGGCAAGAGATTTCCCAACCTAGGTGAAATGAATAAGTGTCGTGTTCAAGAGTGGTAGTAAGGTTTTTTCTGAGACAAAAGGATATCAAATAGACTCATTCTTCTCACTTTTCGCCCACCATTTCTGGCAAGTACCTCTTTATTTTTTACAAGCTTGAGGAGGATAACATATGCTTGTTTGTAAGCTCATCCTTCGGATGAGTCCAACTTAGTTTTTGATGCGAACCCTAAGGAGGAGCGGTCCGTTCCTGTTTGTCATAGAACAGGTCCTTTACTGTGAAATTTTAACGAGTCCAGTATAGGAGAAACTCGTTCAATTTTAGAGAGTCTGAAAAACTTAAGAAGACTCCAGATTAGACTTTTTCGTAAATTGTGTCTCCTAAGCCCGAAAAAGTATAAAATAATACCTAGGAGAACCGCTTGATCTTGCGACCAAGGAGTACTTTCATGATTAGTGTCTTTGACCTGAAAAGTAAAAAGCGATCAATGACACATCGTTTTATTTCCAGTATCGAATTTGAAACGACAAAAATCCGGCAATCTTTTCTTGTTTTTTCGGTCAGAAAAGGGTTGTAAGAGGACCGTCTTTTATTTCCGTTTTAACGAGTGTAAAAGAAACGCTCGGCAATCTTTTCAGTTTTTAGGAGTCAGAAAAGGGCTTAAAAGATGACTCTGATGTTTGATTTGTGAAAAATGACAAGTTTCCCTGAAAATCCCTTTGTCCTGCACAAAAAGCGACACATTACTCATACCTGTTTGAGATGGGCAAAAATACATTGAAAAATGACCTTCCATGGTGAAAAATAAACAAATTTAATATTTATTTATCCAAAAAACCTATAAAAAGACCTTTTACCATGTCATTTTACCATTTTACTGTTGAGGTAGAAAAAAGGGCTTTTGGAAAGAAACTTCCCGTGGACATTGCGGAAAATTAGACTGTCAGAATCGAGCGTCGTCACTTCCAGGTAATCCACAACATCCTCCTCTTCAATTTCATCTGTTTAGAATTTGATTTTTTAGCCTTAGTTTGATTTTTGGGGGCATTGGGGTTTTAGGATGCGCTCCTCGGGGTACGCAGGTGGGCCATGGGTAACCTGCGTACCCCGACCTTTTTCTTCAAAGGAAAAAGGGTCGGGATACGCAACCTACCTTCAGACCAGGTGCGTACCCACGCCCTGTTTCTGAACGTGGGGTGCGTACCCCGTGTAAAACACACCCCCAAACCCCATCTTCCAAATTCAACCATTAAATTTTGATTTTAAGATTTCTAAGACTCATTTTTTGGTGTGTAGATTACCCACCATGCTGGATTGGCATGAAAGACAGCATGAAGATGTTGATTCGGCCGCGTTGAATCATCAACCTATGATCGATGCATTGAAAGCATGCGGCTTATACAAATACTGGGTCATACCTGGCATGAGGGTCCAGGTGCCATTTCTAGAGTGGCTGGTCGAGAGATGGAACATTCAGGATCAATGTTTCTACATTGGAGACCATCAGCTTGAGATAGAAGCCTCCGATATATACTTTCTCACTGGTTTGCCCAACAGGGGCGAATACCTTTCTTTATTCGGGACTAGGCCGGGTGGCCAATCCCTTGCTAGCCTCCGGTTAGAGTGGTGTAACAACCAGAACCAGGAGAAGGGGATTGAAATCAAGTTCATATCCCATCCCGAACTTATGGTGATAGCATTCACTGTTACCAGACTCTGCGGCACAGCCGCTTTACACATGGCCACCGGATCCCAGATGCGGATGGCGATAGATTGCTACCGA
>APFE030533785.1:44569-56384 GCA_000404065.3 Pinus taeda | reverse complement strand
ATAGGAAGAAACTCGACAACAAACAATTATATTATTATATGTTTTATATTCAAAATAAAACTTAAAAAATTGTATTCACAAAGCATTCCAAATATATATTTATTATATGTTTTATATTTAAAATAAAACTTAAAAATTATATTCTCAAAGGAGTCCAAATACATATTTATTATGAGTTTAACATATGACATTACAAAAAATAATAACAATTTATTTAATTATTTAGATTTTAATTTTAAACACAGTATTAAATTAGTAGTAAATTAAAATAAATTATGCAATTATCATAATTACAATCTTCAAGAATTTTCTCTGAATAGTTGTGGTCAGGAAGTTGGAAGAGACTGCAATGGCGAAAACCCTAGTTCGAAGCAGCACAAGGAAGGGGCACATAGGCACAGGTACTGTCAGTGCCTCCTTGACAAATCCCATAGGCATGGCGCTGGACAAATGGATCTTCCAGAGAGCCCAAACAAAGGACCTCGGGACATAAGAAAACACTCGGCATAGTTTGATTGACTATACCCAACCCGTCGAGGGCAAGGTTATGTCATCTGATGGCTATGATGCCCGATCTGGCAATGGGCAAGGTGATTTCATTACTGTTGGGATCATCCAGATTAGCCCCAAAGCCGTGCACCCCATGAACCTTGGAAAAACCGTCTCTGCCCCCTGCATGCTTAGGACTACAGACATTAAGGAGATCGACCATGAGCATAGCCTAGATTGGAATTTCCAGTCCCCTGGGGCAGACGTGAGGGAGGAGGAAAAACTGATCGTGGATGAAGCCAAAGAAAGTAGACCTCAAGGCAACATATCTGTGGTAAGGGTAATTCCTTTCCTTATTTATCCTCCCTATATACCAGATGTAGTACAAGATGCATCTGCAGGGCTGATGTATAGAGCTAGATCAGGCATCCTAACCACGGAAGAAGGTCAAACACTCAGTTCTGCCAACATGCCCAATAAATAGGACAGTCCACACCAAACCCAACTCTGGATGCCTAATAACAAAAAGTCTCCTTCCAACTCTGGATCACAGCCCCATATCATAGAAGGGAATGCGAAACAGAGAAATCCAAACAGTATGGGCAAAGATTGGATACAAATCTTCATCAAATTAATAGGGGGCAGACATCACTGCATGCGGCTCGGCAAGGGGCTGAATATTCAAGAACCAAAGAAGGAAATCCAGAATCAAATTGGAACCCCCATAAAATACCAAAATTTGATATATAAAGGGCGTAGTCTATAGGATATCCATACACTTCAGGAATATCGTATTAGAAATGATTCAACTGTCATTCTTAATCTGAGACTGCATGGTGGATGCAATGGAGCCACCTCAAAAAAAGCAGGTTCCTTTCGTGATGTAGTCAAAGGAAAGGAAAGCATACCACCCAAACTAGCACCAACACTAGAGCTACCAGGTCCCTATATTGTGGAACAAAAACTGGAATCTCCAATGATCAAAGTAACTTCACCGGAGGTAACTAATATACACAATGATCTATCCACAACTGCTATTATCTACAAATTTAATGGGTTCTGGATAGAATCCAACTCCTTGCATCATTGTATCCTCTCAACATTGTCACCTGATTGTGAAATTCACCTATGCTCAAAAGGTTTTTTCATAGTTAAATTCAACACATAACAAAAACGAGAAAATATTATCAATCAGGGGCCTTGGTTTTGGGGCAAAGCTGGCATCTTCACCACCCCCTAGTTTCCTAAATTTGATGCAAATACTATGAAAAACTGAACAATGCCTGTTTGGGTGAGGCTACATAACCTCCCTCTACACTCTTGGCATCACAAAGTTTTTACAGCCATTGGAAACTCGTTAGGGAAAATCCTAAAAATAGATGGAGATAGAGTTAACCAAGGAATCTTCACCTTTGCCAGAATATGTGTAGAAGTGGACCTGAGTCAGGGGCTACCTGATCACATTACATTGAACTATGATAATAAATTGAGGACACAACCACTTGACAATGAAAATACAACATTCATATGTCGAAGATACATGCAAACAGGGCATCTCCAAAATAACTGTCCGCTGGCGAGGAAGGACCCCAAAGGGAATAAGAAACAACAAAAAAATTCCAATGGATGGAAACACATTGACTGGCGGGAAAAAGAGGACATGCAGACATAACCTATAGGGAACCAATCAGAACCTGACACACAAATGGGATAGAAATACACACAGGAAGAAAATTTCGCCAGATACACATTTGGGGCCTGAAAATATGAAACAACAATAAGAAATTCAGCTGGAAGTAAGCGGAATGAAACGAACTCATGGATCTGAAGGATCAGAATCTGATAAGGAACAACTAATAAACACAACGGAAAAGCAACTTGCTATAATTGCACCCACCACTTCCAACTCTGAAGGTTGGCGAAGGGTGGAGAACAAGAAGGGTAGGAAAGTATATGCTAGTAGGAAATTATTCTTTATATATTGTAATCGTTGTTCGCCTATGAATACAGGGACAACCATCTGTATATGCTTAAGCATCTACAAAATCTAATTTTTTCATATGAATAAAATTACAACTTTTTCCACGGGAAAAAAATTATACAATTATTTATATTTATTATGAGTTTAACATTATAGCATTAAAAAAATTAATAGCAATTTATTTAACTATTTAAAAATTAGTTTTAAACCTAAAAAGTATTAAATTAACAATATATTATATAATTTGAATTCAAATATCTATTCTAAATTATCTCATAAGTTTAATTTTAAATGGAAAAATTAAACTTAATTTTGACAAGATTCATTCATTTTAATTAAATTATAGACATGTTAAAGGTTGTTAAAGGTTGGTAGATTAAATTTTGAAGATATGGAATTTATGTTTGTTTAAAGTTACTAGTAAATATAAGAATTGTAGAAATGACAATATTTTTTCAATTTGAACTTTTAAAATAAGCTTAATGATTTAAAAATATATTATAAAATATTTTAAATAGAAAATATAATATTATTTCAATTAAAAAAATGTAAATAATAAAACTATTTTAATTTTATTTAGATTAAGAAAATGCAAATAAAACTCACAATTGTTTTTTAAATACATATTCAAGAATCTTTTTTTGTTAAGATTGGTAGATCCTTCTTTTTCATTATAATATCTACAAGAAGGTTACAACCACTTAGCCTCGTTAGGTGATCTCAACTTGCCCATTGGGAAACTAGGTTTGTTGACCACATAACCTCATTATACACCATGTAGTAGCAAAAAATAGTTAGTTTATATATCCAAGCTATATATACTTCATTATCATGTACACAATCATGAATTGTCTTTCTATATATATAAACTAATACAAACTGGAAAGTAAATTCTATTCCTGTAAAAACTTAAGAAAAAATACTATGACTTCATCCTCCTAGTTATCCTGATCGGTCGATGCCAAGTTACTCAAGGTTGGGTCCTTCATACTGATCGAGAAGCTTAGTCACTAAGAACATGCTTGAGAACGTTTTCTGGATTCAACCGAGATGACCATCCTGTTTCTGCAGCTAGGCTTGGATATTTTGAAAATCTTTCTTATAGTTTGGAAATTCCTTAATGAAGGTCATCTAGATTTGTTCCATTGCCTTCCCTAGGAAGCATTTAAGGAGCCAGTACATGTGTAGAATCTATTTATATTGTGTTTCTCTACCACAAGTGTGTCCCTGATCAGGAACCAATACTTTCCACCCTTCCACGTCCATTGCCCCCACTTTCACAGATCTGTTGATGTTATCCTCCCACTAAGCGATGATTCATTGAATCTCCTCTTTGGTGCCACCCACATATGCAACCATTTTTTATCGGATCAATTTGTCCACTAGTTTCCTCCCACTGTATTTTGCAACATTGCTCCACTCAGCCTCAACCTCACTCTCTTATGGTCTCTTCTCTTTGCCCTTGCCTTTCCCTAAACTAGTCATTGTTTTACGATCAAGTACATTTATAGCCTATTGAGGATAATGGCCCAGAACTAGCTTCAGTGCTTTCTTCCTCTAAGGGGAGTTACCTGCATTGGGAACAAGAAACCAAGAATTCCAAACCATTATTTTCATAATTTTCATCAACCACTCATTATGTTTGTCCAACATTTCATCCCCCCCATGTATCTTATTCAAAGCCCTTGAGTGTTAAAGACCCCCACCTAAGACGCCCCGGACACCCATGCATGCCCCCTTCCCCGTGCCAATAATGGCCATGATTTCGGTCACAAATTGTGTAGTTTCCCACTGGCCCAAAGGCCCAAAAGCTGACTCGAAAGGAGCCCTGCTCCTTCTCCCCAGTGCCCCTCGTTGGTTAAACTCATCCCTAGTCCCCCTGATTGCCTCCCTGTCATTCTTTCCTCTACTCACCCTGACCTCTCATCTTCTGAGCCCCTTCCTTGACCTAGTATCCCTCCCCTATTTTACGAACCATCCCTCGCTCCTAGTGTCAACTAACACCGGCCTGGCTGGCTTTCCTGACATACTAATTCCCTAGCTTTGAAAGGCTCTTGTCCTAGACACTGAGCCCCCTACTCACTCCCCTTGAGGCCTAGGTGTCCTCCCTCATGGACCCCGACATCCACAGAGCGCGAGCCTTCCCGCCTCATTCCAGGACATAGAATGGATTACGTCTATAGTAATTACCGCTACCTTAACCTTTCCACTGATATTTTCAAAGAATAGTAACATATAAGTTTCATTCAGCCATGGGCCTTCCCTACCCATCCCTATGATTCCCACATGCGAAAGGAGAATGCAAAAGCCCAGTGAAACTACAACAGACCCCTTGCACGAGAATACATTTCCTAAGTGGAGTAATATCCCTACATAACTTCTGCAGTTGCGATGAATCTTGCCACCATTCACATCCCAACTATTCTCATAACCTAAGTTTCTCTCTCTTCCCAAACCCTTGCCCCCACGTAGTCCCAATTCAACAAATCAGACATTGAGGATCATAATGAAATGCACGCAAAGAATTGCATCAATTTGGAACTCATGCAAGGATTTCACAATTCAACACATTGAAAGGACTTTCAACAAAGAGGAAAATGCAGTTTTGGGGTGGTTGGACAGAATTGCATCAATCTGGAACTCACGCAAGGATTTCACAATTCAACACATTGAAAGGACTTTCAACAAAGAGGCAAATGCACTTTCTAAAGGCCTTTCCTCTCCAAATTAAATATGGAAGGTATCCATCACCGTTGGAGATAGTCGACACAATGTTCAGGACTTTCGTCTTCCGGGCACATAACATAATAGTTTTCTCTCCTCATATTCTAGTATGTAGCATGAACCTGCTCTTTTCTTTTCTTTTATACTTATCAGCAACCCCCATCACAGTTTCTTTTTATACAGAATATCTTTATATATATTTATATGTCTAGAGATGGAATCAGTTTTTTGCTAAAATGATATCAATATATATCAGCCTACTGGTTTATATGCCAAAATCTGGGTACCTATAGTTCTTACTTTTTTCATGTTCCCTCTATATGAGCCTACAGGCTCTCACGAGCTATCTTACAGATGTTGTATATATTAAAATTATCTATGAATATAATACAACTTCTTTTTCTTACTGAACATATATATATATATATATCTTTGTACCTTTCAGAAAAATTTCTAGTATAAATATGTTATTTTTTCTTGCTTGCAAAAGAATTACTTAATATACACTGAATTTGAATTCAAATTTAAATTGGAAATATCATTTAATGGCTAGAACTTGTGTTCTAACAAGGTTTTCAAAATCACAGTTAAATTGTAATTAAATCGGCACTCGAGGATGATTATAAGAATGACACACTTCATTACAAGAACGACATCCAAGGGTTCTGACAGATGATCGTTGGATGATGAAGAAATCTTGTCTTGCCACATTATAACTATCTCTCAAGAAGAAATCTTGTCTCGCCACATTATAACTATCTCTCAATGCGACAGGGCTCGAGTGTTTGAGCCGAAATTGTATATGTATAGGGACAAGTGTAAGAGACATCTAGGTGAACTTTGAAACCCGCAACTCACGATTCCGCCAATGGAATGGAAGAGAATTTTGACCCGTTTCTCATTATGATTACAAGAATGACACCCTTTGATTACAAGAACTGCACCCAAGGGTTCTGAAAGATAGTTGTTGGATGATAAACAACTTGTACTTCTAAATATCTCAATCCGACGACGCTCTAGCCAAAACCGTATTCTTATGGGACAGATGTGAGAAATATATAGGAGATATATAAGTGAAGTTTGAAAATCAAAACTTGCCATGTTTACAACCAATTGAATGGAAGAGACTTTTGAACGATTTTTTTAATTATGATTATAAGAATGGGACCTTGATTACAAGAAAGGCATCCAAGGGTTCTGACAGATAGCCATTGGAGGATAAAGAACTTTCCAGCTTTCTCTTCGAAATGGTACGGAGTATCCAAGAGATGTCACAGATATATAGGTGGAGTTCAAAAATCAAAATGTGCCTCATTTACCGCCCATTGAATCGAGGAGACCCTTCCCTGGTTTAGCTCCATCCCTTTTCAGCGTTCATAATTATGAGAAGTGCAGCGCAGGGAGCGAGCTAGATATGTATTCTTTGGCGTTGTTCCCCTGATCTGACAGTGGAAAAGTTCTATGGGGTGATGGAATACATATGCCGCCATATTGTCTCTGGTGAATTACTTTTCTACCATTTTTTCTTCACTATTTGTCTTTTTAGTTTATAACAAAATTAGGTCTATAGGCTTCTATATGAAAAATTAAATCTATGTAATTAGACGGAAAACTGGAGTGCTTTTTCATCTTGATTCTGCTGGTTTGTTCTTTCTTTCGCAAAGAAAAGTTGGGTCAATAGGCTTCTATATGAAAAATTAAATCTATGTAATTAGACGGAAAACTGGAGTGCTTTTTCATCTTGATTCTTCTACTTTGTTCTTTCTTTCCTCAACACTCTAATTTCCATCTACTGGAGTACTTTTTCATCTTGACTCTTATGGTTTGTTCTTCTTTCACAAACACTGTAATTTCCATCTGTTTTCTCTCCTCGTGTATATGCATGTTTGTCAGGATTTGTGTTTTGTGTTTTATGGTTGCGTCTCAAAATATCTCTTACAGATTGGAGGGGAGACTGGCAGAGGGACACAATTGATCTGCAGAGGTGGATATCGCATGGCATTGGCAGCTTCTTGGCCATTTGCTTGTCCTCTTGACTACTTGAGTAGGTTAGTTTTCGTCTAGCTATAGACCACTGGTACAAGCAGTGCCTGCATTTGGGAGTTATTCACCACCAATGCCTTCAAGCACATTTGAATTGCGCAGGTACACCTAGACGTGTTCTTTCCATGCTCTTATTTAAATGGTTCTTTTACATCTACGGATGCATATGCTGTTGTTTTAATATTTGTACACATTATTGTCTACGTTCGCTCATGTTCTTGAAAGCCTATGATAAGTGCTTCAAAATTTATCTGTTTTTTTCTTTTTAAAACTTGAGGTTCACACTCAGAATTATTCTCTTAGTACGTAGATGGTCATCTTTTATCATACTCTTTAAATTGATAATTGATATTCATATAATAGAAATCTAAATACCACCCTTGTTCGTCAATTCTATACATATAAATTGTGGTTTTCTTGTGAATATTAAGGTTTGATTATTTAGAAACTCATCAAAGAAAAGCACACTGCATTGTATTCCTTACGATGCTTGTTAAGGTGGTTTAAAATAGGTAGATTTGTTTTGAAGGATTGATTGTCTTTTGTCCCTAGTTGGCTTCTTATCACAATTAACATGAATATATAATGGAGCTCTAATGCCCATTTTAACTTGAATTCTTGAAATTATCAGACGACTTTTTCAAAATACTAAGCTAATCTTGTATATGTTGGAATTTTCTGTTAAATTTCATAACAAGCAGTCAACAAAAAAAAATGCCTTGTTTTTGCTCTGTTTCTGCACAGAAAACTTAAAATTTCGTTTTCCAGGAAATGGTGTTGTAGCAACAGGATTCGGTGTTGCAGCAACCCTGATCGTGGTGTTGCAGCAAGAGGAAATTTATGATATTTTAAAATAAAAACTGAAAAACAAAGTAATGCTTGGCAACATAGAAACTGATGAAACAGTAACTGAAACTTAACTTGTATTCAGTAAAATAGTTGATAAACAGTTAACAAACTGATACAATAAACCAACTTTCTTTATCTCAGAAAGTTGCAGGTGTTGACACACTGTTGTGCAGTTACAAAATAAGCACAAAAATAACATGTCTCAGTATTGCAGTCTCAACACTGCTGCTCCAACAACTTAATCTCAGCACTGCTGTGCATAAGACTTCATCCACGAGAGCTCGAGCTCTTGTTCATTATTTCTCAGAAACCACAGAAATTAACATTGTTGCCGCTCACTCAGAAAACAGAACTGTTGTTCTTTTCTGCTTAGTAAAAAAACAGAACTGCTATGCGTTTATATTTATAGGAAAACAAATATATGTGTTTAAACAATAAACTAAGTAAAATATTTTTTGATATTTATCTGCATATTTATTGTAGAAGAGGCCGTAATGCTTTTCAAGATGGCAGTCTGCAGGGGAATTAAAATCTGAATTTAATACGTATTTAAAGCTCAAAAAATATCAGAAGGCTTTTGCTGCATCCGGATAATCTGCAATAACTGCTGAAGATCAGATTTCTGTTCAGCATTAAATGGTTGCAGTTGGAATTAAATTCGAACAGTATATTATCTGGCTAAACCTACTCGCCTTCTATCTTATCTTCCACTTGTCCATTATGTCCTTGAAAGTCAAGTCACTTCTCTGCATATATAGCTTTTCCCTCTCATGCTATGAATCTAGCGAAAAATTGTATTATTTGAATTTTTTTTGTTAATTGAGATTGGCGGGTGCCTTTTAAATCAACACCCATGTCATCCTATGGAATAATAATGGAAATCGATGCTATCAAATTTCGTCTTATTTTACAGTGAAAATCGAAAACCTAAGACACATCTTACATCAAATTTGTAGTTGAATATATCATAAAACATTATTAAAAAAAAAAAATCAACAAATTGAATTTGAGATAGATTATACACGAGGATTTAGATAAGGTGAAGCTACTATAAATCAACATTTTTCTTCGAAATAGGTAATATATTTAACATTTTTCATATATATATATATAAACCTTTTAAATTTAATTTGACATTTTAATTTTTCATTATAGTGTTTCTTAAAGAGTTAGCCAATTTATTTAACTAATCTTAAGTCTAAACCCCTTCCCCTGGGTTTCACAGCACTAACTATCACAAATATATTTAAAAAGATTGTTTGCAATTGTTCATATAATTTTTAACTAGTCAATCACTTCAACTAAGAGTTTAATTCGGATTAAAAATTAATGATCGATTTAAATTTTTTATTTATTAATAAGAGTGCTGAATTTTATAAATTTTTATTATAATTTTTTTATATTTAGTTTATTTGTTTGAAAAACACTAAAAATTTTAATAATTTAATATTACATATGTATATAAATTTCTAATTTTTATTTTGTATTTATGTTATTGTTAATTTCAATACATTTATATTTAGAAATAACATATTTATTTTTCTCTTTAGAAAGGAGAGGAGGAAGCTATTGTCAACTTTATTATATTGAAATTGAATTACTTGTAATTTTTTTCTATCTTAACTTAATGAGCGAGAGCGATAGACATAGGGGAAGTGTTGGAGGGAGAGAGGGAGGGAGCAAGGAGGAGATAGAGAGTGGGAGAAAAAAGGGATATAGAGGGAAGAGAATGAGGGAGAGATAGGGAAGGGAATGAGGGAGAGACATACATAGAGGGAAGTGATAGAGGGAGGGAGGAAGAGAAAGATAGGTGGGAGGGAGAGAGAGGAGAGAGGGAAAGAGAGAGAGAAGTTTCTGGTAGAGGGAAGGGAAGACATCATAGGAGACGAAGGGAAGGAGGGGGTATAGAATGAGAGGTAGGTAGAGATAGAGAGAGAGGTCATGGGGGGACAGAAGGGGACGGAGTAGAGGGATAGAGGGAGATAGAGGTGGTGGAGTGGTGAGAGAGTGAGTGAGAGAGAAGAGGAAGAGAGAGAGTGGGAGATAGTATGATAGGGAGAGAGGGAGAGGGAGAGAGAGTGAAAGGTACAGAGAAAGAGAGGGGAGGGAGAGAGGGGTAGAGGGAGAGAGAGTAGGAAATGGGGACAAAGAGACACGGGAGGGAGCATGCAAGAAAGGGGGGAGAGAGGGAGAGAGAGAAAGTTGGGCTGATAGAGGGTTGTTGATACAGAGAGAGAGGGGAAAAAAGAAAGTGGAGTATAGTGGAAGAGGGAGAGAGAGAGTTAGGGGAAGAGGTAGGAGAGCATGGGGGTGGGGGGTGAGTAGTGGAGGGTTGGTGAGATCATCGGGGAAAGAGAGGAGAGAGAGAGAGGTAGGGAGAGAAAGGTGGGAGAGGGAGGGAAAGACAGAGGGGGAGATAGAGAGATAATGATAGAGAGGGGATGAGAGACATGAAGGAAGAGAGAGGGATAGAGTGAGAGAGTGAGAAAGAGTGAGAGAAAGTGGGAAGATAGAGAGATAAAGAGAGGGGGAGATGGAGACAAAGTGGGAGAGATGGAGCGGAAGACCAAGAGAGTGATGGAAGGAGGCAGAGTAGGGGGAGGAGATAGAGAGGCGGGTGGGAAGGGATGTAGAGATGGATGAAGGGACAAAGGGAAAGTGAGGAATAGAGGGGAAGAGAGTATAAGAGAGTGTGACAAGGAGAGAGGTAGAGGGAGATAGTGTAAAATGGAGAAATATAGTGGGAGGGAGATAGAAGGGTTGATGGAGAGAAAACATGAGATATTATGTGTGGGAGAGAGAGATAGAGAGGGGAGGGAACAAAGGAAAATGCGGTAGGGAGAGAAATGGAGATGCTGGCAAGGTGCAAGAGATATTTGGGGGTAGAGGGAAGAGAGAGAGAGAGAGAGAGTGTGTGTGGATTTGGGGGTGGAAGTGTCATGGAAAGAGAGGGGAGAGAGAGGGACAGGGAGAGAAAGGTGGGAGTGAGAGGGAAAGAGAGATGGGGAGAGGGAGAGAAAGATATAGATATGGAGAGAGAAATATGAAGGGAGATAGAGGGAGGGTTTGAGAGAGTGAGGGAGAGTGAGAGAAAGTGGTAAGAGTGAGAGATAAAGGGAGGAGGGGATGGAGACAATGTAGGAGAGAGGAAGAGGGAGAGGGAGATAGAGATAGTGATGGAAGGAGGGACGGTGGGGGGAAGAAGGAGAGGTAGGGAATGGGAAGGAATACAAGGATGGATAGAGGGATAGAGAGAAAGTGAGGGAGAGAGGGGAGAGGGAGGTAGAGAGAGATAAGGAGATGGACTGTGAAAGAGAGTTGTGGAGGAAGTGAGAGAAAGAGAGAGAGATAAAAGCAGAGAGGAAGGGAGTGAGAGAAAGTGTGGAGAAAGTTAGAGAGAGAGAGATATAGAAAGAGTGAGGGAGAGAGGGGGAGGGAGAGAGAGAGACTAGTGGAAGGCAGAAAGAGAGAGCGGGGGAAAGAGACACGGGGATAGGAAGAGAGGGATAGGGAGAGAGAGACAGTGGGGGTGAGAGGGAGAAGGGGAGAGAGAGTGAGAGGTGGAGAGATAAAGAGAGATTCAAAGGTATATAGAGAGGGAGAGACGGAGAGTGCAAGAAGGAGAGGGAGAGGGGGTTGGATTACAGGAGTAAGAGGCGAGAAAGGGAGTGAGTGAGAGGTGGAGAGAGAGAGAGAGAGAGGGAGAGGGAGAGACTAAGGGGTGAAAAG
>APFE030533785.1:13004-37174 GCA_000404065.3 Pinus taeda | reverse complement strand
GCTTGCCTTGAGAAAGCTCTTTTTTCCTACAAAACAAAAACACAAAACCCAACACGAATATGCAAAGAAAAAACGAACCTTACGGCTCGAAGTTAGCTTTAGCCGAAAACTAAATAGTTTTCTCAATGTTTCCAATTTTCCAAGATCACACTAAGGTGCAAGGAAAAGAGCATACGCATGAGAGAAAAAAAACTTCCTTTCTATTTCTGATTTGCCCAGATCACACAGAGTCGCAGGGAAAAGAGCATACGCAGAAATGAAAGGTATAGATCCGATAATAAAAAAAGGTAAATAAACATAAACCGAAATAACCAGAGAGAAAATAACAGTAAACTACAGATAAACACTATATACCTCTAGATCTTAAAAATGACGCAGATAGGGCTACCGGAAACCTTTTCGCGTGAAACGAAAGGGGTTCCTCACTGGAACAGATGCTCCGAACACAACAGAGCAGTTCTCTCGGCCTGAAAACAGTCAGAAACAGTAGATCTAGGAAACGAAAGCCGCATGCAGTTCTACCGGCTTCAGATTTGGATCACCAACGGACGCGGCCCTCAAATAGCTCTGATACCATGTAGGAATTTACAGGGTAAGTTCCTCAGACAGAACACCACAAGGACACCGCTCACAAACAGATCACAGATCAATACACCAGTATTTTTGACGTGGTTAAAACCCTCAGAGAGGGAAACAGTCCACGGCCTGCGCCAACGTGGCTACTACAGGCAATTTATTAATAAAAGATTGAAAATTTACATAAGCTTCTCTCATGCACGGTTAACCTACAAATGACCCTCCATGCGCTTTAAATAGAATTCATGGACCAATCGGGTGTCAAGCCACGAATCAGGTGTCGGTAATACCGAGGAGAGAATGAACCGTCAGATCACTACATATCGTGACCGTCGGATTGTAAGTTACAAATGTACATAGTAAATAAACACACTTTACCTAACTTTATACTAGACCAAGTTATACTTAACTATTCCTATGTGTCGGAATATCCTAACAGCTTTGACTAGTGCATTATTGAACTTTACTACGTTTTGAAGACCTATCTTCAGTGGTTGCTTGATGAAACTTTCTCCCATTAAGTAAAGATATAAAAACCTTGTTCTTTTGGGATATTACAATAAGTTATCGAGAGGATGTAACTCTACAAAATGTGAATGTCAAAGTGAAAAAGGGTTGCTTCAAAATCCCTCATTCTGTGGCACCCTATCTTTCTTCTAGCTGTATATTATAATTCATTCATAACAATTTATTTCATATGCTTGATTGAATTATATATAAGCCATAATATCTACATGTGTTCTAAGTTGATGAATAGATATTACCTAAAGCATTATAAACTATGTTATAATTTTTTCTTTACTGTTTTTACATTTGGTTTATTTTCCATATTTTAATATTTGCTATATCATGAAATTATTATATAAGACTTGGTTTAAGTATATTAATAAGTAGACAACTCATTTATGATTATTGTGAGTTTATATTCATGTTTATTTTGATATTCCTTTTGAAATTTTGAGATCTTTAATCATGATAAATGATGGTTCTTGGGCTGTTATAGCCTAAATCTACCTCAGGCTAAAGAAAGGCAAGTCTACGGTAACATCAAACCACACTTAACCTGGTAGCTAGCCCTACTAGGCTGGGAGAGGGCTCTCTCCTTGTCAATCTAAAAAAGAATATGGAAAATAAGGCTTGAGATGACTGATATGACTACTAATTTTAGGATAAGTATGTTTGATGAGAGGATTTTCTTTGATTTTAATGGTTGGTTGTTGGATCAGATGGGGAAAGCAGCTTTGGGTCCGGGAAATCAACTCAGATTTGCAGAGGTTTCTGTGGGGCAAGATAGGCAAGTGTTTTATCACTTTGATATGAATGTGATGGTGAGTCTAAATATTGGTGTGGAGTTGGAGAGGGTATGCAAGTTTCATGAGTCCTCTTCAAACAACATAAAACATTTAAAACTAAATAAAACCCCAAGGCAGAGCACTGAACATCAATGGTTTCCACCCTTTAATGTTGATTCATTTAGTTATGCAGAAAAATATAGATGATGGCACATACACACATAATACAAACTAAATAACAAAGGAGAAAACAGTGCTAATTCACATTACCACAAGAATCCCAAAAAGTGCTACAAAATCCTGGTTCATTTCCTTGCCAAACTACAGAAGTGATTTACAAAGTAGCTCAATACATTCACGAGTCCAACCTTGAAAAATTACTAATAAAGTACAAGATATAGACATCAAACCACCTATGCTAGCCATCAGGGGTTGAATCCATGAGTCAAGGAGCTATTTCAACATCTAAACTAAGAACTAGAAAATAGGTAGTGGAATAACTTGCCTCTAAAACTATGGAAACTGATTCATACATCCTCAAACCAACTCTAGATGATGTATCTACCCCCTCAAGTCACTTATCATCATTTTTACATCATATTAATTCATCAATTTACCAAACAGAGAAGAAAAAGTCAAACTGAGAGCAAAACTAGGCGAAATCTTGAGTTTTTAGGCAAAATTGGCAAAATTTTGCCTGATGCACAGTGCCCTGAGCCCGATGCATGGACTAATGGATCTATCAGAGTCATATGAGAATTATTGGAAGTGTCTTCCCCACTTTTCACTTGGTGAAATGGTGGAGGGTTAATAACCATGTGTTGATACTAGGCTTCAAAAGGACTTGCCATATTAACACTTTGATGAGAAACACATTGATGAAAGAGATGTCGATGAATCTAATCTATAGAGAGGCACTAATGTGTGAGATGTTCTTTCCCAAAACCTTACAAGGAAAATGATTTTTCCTCTTATTCTCTTTTGAGACACCCGCAACATTATCATGGGTTTGCAATGCTCCTTGTTCCTCATTCAAATGTTTAGATTTATTCTCTTTTCTTTTACCTCCTAATTTGTAAAGGTTTGTTTTTGATGTGGACTCAATTGACTTGACCAAAAAGGTGGGTACAAGAGAATTAGGAGTCTGAGTATGAGGCTTATTAGCTAGGGTACTAGACTATATACTCATTTGAACCATTTGAAAGGCTAGCTCACCAATGCTTTGAGAAGAGATGCACCCCACTACATGATAGGCATGGGTTCTCGGTTTGTCATTCATAGGTTCAGTTGATGATGAGGAGAATTAGGAATGATCTCATATAAGGTACCTACTTGAGAATATATCAAGTGAAGCTTATGGGCATGGTATGATGCATTACTCCTCAATTTGGGCTCCTACCATGGCTACATCTTCAATAATCCTAGGCAAGAAGGACTGTATGAACCACTCATGCAAGAATTCATTAAGGAAATTGGTTCCAAAGAGACTTCATCTTGTTCTATAATCATGAATATCATAATAAATGTGTGGAGTTATATTGATAGAAGTTGGTGAGAATCTTTCCTCTAATCTCTTACCTAACATGGAATTGAAAGTGATTGAAAAAATCCTTTGTTAAAGACGTGGAATTATCATAAGTGTTGCACTTAAATTCAATGTACCATTTGGAAGCATCTTTGGTAAGAGTCCACCAGAATAAGTGAAACCTTATGCTACCATACATGAATGAGTTGGATGAGCACCATAAGTTATAAGTGGTATATGGGTTTCACAATGTTCTTTGGGATTAGTATCAAACTTAGGAATGTCTATTGGAATTTTATGTGGGACACATGGACACATTCGATTATGCTTAATGGGATTGTTCATTAACATAGAAAAATCAAACAAAGAAAGTGTTTCCAAGAAAGGTGAGTTGAATGATGATTGGGGTGGGATAGCTCCTCCACCCAAAAGTGATTTGGCTAGAGGTGTTTTATCTCATACCAATGTAAACCTGTTACTATTTAATGCCCCCAACAATAAAAGGATTTCCAAAAGGTTGTTAACTTCATAGGCCAAAGGGAAATCCATGTAGGAACAACCATTAATGCATGGGATCCACTATAGAAATTTCCTGTGCTTGTTCACTGTGTTTCAACATCTCTAGGATCATAGAAGTAGGAAAGAATTGTCAAAATTTATTATCACTATATTGTTATATCCACATAGTGACATGATTGTATGGAGGTACATTGAGTACTATCAAGAAAGGTGAAATTATTTTGTTCTCATCTACTAGCACTCCTACCATATCCCAATTTAAAAAGAGTAAGGCATTTTTAGTATGCGGTTAGATGCCACAATATGTTGTGGATTTAGTAAGTCACATAGACTAGCTAAGGAATGTGTAACCTTATTCCTTAACAACTATTACTCACTCTAGAAACTATAAAGTCAAGGTATTTAAAAGTTATACACTGATATCTGTTTTGAATTTATAATAAGTAAATTTTAAAGGAAGTGGAGTATATTGAATCCTTTGAAATCACTAATAAATATATGATCAAAATAGATTATAAATTAGTTTTAAAAGTTCGAAATAATTATTGCGTGTCGAATTTTATAATAAAAATGATAAAAATTTACTACATTCTAATTTATAAAGAAAAGTAAAAATTGATCACTTGAATTTAGAAATAAAAATGAATTAAACAACTTAAGATATATATTTTTCACACGGTGGGAAAACGTAACATAACCTGGTTGTCAAACCAGTAGTGAGGACAACCATCTCTCATTTCAGCCTAACTCATTACCATTATTTAAGGAAAACCAAGGCACCTAGAATAACCAGACTCATCATTGATATTCAACGAAAATTAGGCCAGATGGGAAAACATATCATAACCTGGCTGTCAAACCAGTAGTGAGGACAACCATCTCTCATTGCAGCCTCACTCATCACCATTATTTAAGGAAAACCAGGGCATCTAGAATAACCAGACTCATCATTGATATTCAAGGAAAATTAGGCCATGTGGAATAATCAACTCAACACATCATAACCTGGTTGTCAAACCAGTAGTGAGGACAACCATATCTCATTGCAGCCTGACTCATCACCATTATTTAAGGAAAACCAGGGCACCTAGAATAACCAGACTCATCATTGATATTCAAGGAAAATTAGGCCATGTGGAATAATCAACTCAACACAGCTATTCAAGGAAAACCACCTCATGTGGAATAACAAGTTCAAGGAAAATTAGGCCATGTGGAATAATCAACTCAACACAGCTATTCAAGGAAAACCACCTCATGTGGAATAACAAGTTGGTGGTTCGTAAGGGGGTAGGCTTTCACTCCTGGGAGATGCCTCTGGGCCTTGGTATGTTAACTCCTTTCCTTACTTCTAAGGAAGATGAGCCCCAAAACAACTCCAGGCCCAAAAACAACTTAAATTATTATACCAACTAGTAATAAAAATATTATAATAAATATTTATTTTAAATTAAAAAAATAGTGTTAAACTAAAGTAATAAGTAATTATGAAATTATGCACAAATATAGTTCGAGATAATCACAAATACTTAAAAAAGTTTAAAAAATATTTAAAAGTAAAATAAAGGATATATATATATATAATATATATATATATATATATATATAATATATATATATATATATTAATTTATCTTTAAATTGAGTAATTACATTTACCTATTTACATTGCTATTTAGTAAATTGTTTCAAATAGAATATGACAAACAAGTTTGAAAAAAAAGCCAATAAAAGCTTATTTGAGACATCCTTATATTAAATGAAAGCCATATTGGGTTAAATTTGAATTTAAAACAAAAAAGAAAAAGAAAAAAGAAAAACACTCATTTGATTAAAGATCATTTGATGATATTTAACCATGGCTTGATTGTGGTTGACCATGGTTGATCATGGATGACCATGGTTGATCATGACTGACCAAAGAGACATTTTCTTATCATTATGGTTGACATTGTTCAACTTTATAGACTTCTCTTGACCATGCTAAACTAGCCTAACAATAGATATATTGATTGACCATTATTGTTCATCAAGGTTAATCACAATGGGCCATGGTTAATCATGGTTGACCATACAGACCTTGGTTTACCATCTTCAACCATAGAGATTTTGATTACCCATGTTGCACCATGCTAACCATAGATATGTTGAATGATCATTATGCTTGACCATAGATATGTTGATTTACCATTATCCCATATCATATTCAACCTTACAAGTCTTGGTTGACCGCAATATGCTAGCATGTTTGATCATGGGTGACCAAGTTGATGGCCATTGACCATTAGGGTTAATTGACCATGGTTGACAATGCTTGATGTTGGTTTAGGGTGGTTGATCATGGTTAACCAAGTTAGATGATTCTAACCCTAAAGATTTTGATTGACCATTACCATTGATCATGGTTGATTATATCTGACCATGGTTGATCATGGCTTACCATGGTTGACTATGTTTAGCCATTATAACCATAGTGGTCTTGGTTGACCATTGCCCTTGATCATGGTTTATCATAGTTGACCATTATTGCTAACAATAATTGACTTTGGTTAAACCATATTCTAACAATCTAATAATGTTTACCTTAATTAACTACACATTTTTTTAAAGTAAATCTAATTTTCATTAATTAATCATTTTTAAGTAAATCTATTTTTTATTAATTAAATTTTTATAAATAATTTATGATAAATAACACAATAAATTTTAAATAATATTTTGTAAATTTTTAATTTAAACCTAATTTAAACAATAGTTTAAATATGCAATAAAATTATGATTCTAAATTTTTTGAATTAAAATATAACATCAACTAATGATTTGAACTTTGATGGACTGATTAGAGAGGAAATTATTTAAATATAAATTCAAATAAAAAAACATAGAAACTCTATAATTTTTTGTTTTCCAATTTTAACATAAGTTTAATTATACAATGTATAGGGTTTTAAAATTTCACACCTCTTTTACCCTAAATTCATCTCTGAAATTGAAACGCGGTTAAATTAACACAGTAAGATTCAAAAAATAAAGAATAACTCCTTTTAAATCTCATCGTGCTCGAGTGGTGACCGTCACATTAAATTTTTCAAACCACTTCCTGCAATGCCATATCTTAATTCTTTTTTATATTAAAATATTAGGCGACACTAGAGTGGTTAATGTTTATTAGCAGAGACATGAACATTGCTCTTGTTATGTCCTCGGCAGAGATAAAAATCGAGTTGAAAAGCATCCTCCTAATGCCACGCACATAACGCTGAACTAAACGTTCTTTACTTTCCGAAACTTATATATATAAAGCTTTCCAAATTTTTGTGGGAGCCCTAATATGTGAAAGAGGTACAAACAACCACAGTCGATGCTGTGAAAGGAAAACTTGAAATTGTTTGTCTGGATCTTCATTGTTTTCAGCGGTTTCTTCTTTTGCATCATCTGCTTCTCCTTCCTCGGCTTGCTTGGATTTCGATTCTATAAATTGAGATTCCTCTTAGGCACCAGCGTTTGGACATACTGCTTGCCAGCGCGTCTTTCGATATTGGTGTTTCCCCAGTTGAAGAGTCTTGGCCAAGCTTAGTCACCGCTTCTGTTTTTCTCCCTTCCACCAATTCCTTTTGCATTTTCATCATTTTGTCTAATCGCCTTTGGATGCCTTGCACTTTAACGCCCTAGATTGTTCCTGAATTGAATCTTGTTTTGACTATGGCAGGAATCACCTCCTGCTTCTATTGTTATTCCTGCTTCTATTGTTCGGAGACGGAGATGTGACACAAAGGAAAGGAGATATGCAGCTTTTGATCCCTAAACTTGGCCCTGATGCGCCCATCATTATTCAAATTTTGGGAATGACAATAGCCTTTCTGAATCTTTGCATCTTCTCCAATCTTGCATATCTAAAGCTAACCAACCAAACCGGGACTGAACAAACCAAACCAGGTCGACCAAGATATTTCGCATACCTAAGAAACCATGTTACCGTTGATAAGCCGCATGTCAGATCCGCGAATTGTGTGGATAACTCATATAATGCGAGGATATAACTCATAAATTGCATAGATAAGTGGTATATTATGCCTAGATAATTTGGATACCCGAAGAAGATAACTCGTGTATTTGTCATATTCCACAGAGAAAAATGGTATATGAGCTTGATAAGAAGCATATTTGACCTATATAACCGCCTATCTAAACGACATAAATCGCATAACACTGGCAAATACACGAAATGTGAATTAGGTGAGGCGCATTTGTAGATTATTATGCAATATGCGAGTTATTTGCATGGTATACGCTGATTATCAAATGATATGCGATTATCTGACTCATCTGACCCATTACGCGAATTATCATAAGGACAGGGGATTATCGCCTCCAGATTATCAACGCGGTCGTGGATCAGGCGGAAATGGTTCACGAAGCCCCTTGTAGTCTGTAAAGGCAATTCCAATCTCTGTGTGTCGGCAGATGTGATACACATTTCGCTCACTATCGCCTTCATCTACTACTCATTCGATAATGAATTGAAGGCTCTAGGAATGCTGCAACTAGCGTCCATTCGCTTAATCTAAATCTCTGTGTGACTCTCTCCATCAGTTTTAGGGCATACTTTTCTAAACAAAGCCTATCATTGCTGCAATTGGCATCCGTTCTCTCAATTTGAATCTCTGTGATACTCTCCATCAGTTTACCCACGCCATACTTTTTTAAACAAATCCATGAGATACACTGTGTAGAAGAGGTATCTATAATATGTCCCATCTAACTGGTGACACTTGCATATTATGCGTCACTGTAGCGGATGATTACTTCCAAAGCTATGATCACCCCACTAAATTGGTCTCACCCCTTTCGAATAAACCTTTTTTACGTTGGAACGTTCCAAGCATTTTCTTTGTCAACAAAAATTCATGAATGCCATGGAATGTAGTTTTTTATATATTATATAGTTTTTCTAGTTTATTTGTTACACAGTTATCCTTTTTTTGTATTGAAATTTTGTATTGAAATAGTTGACGTGTTTTCTAAGTTGGAAAGGCTTCAGTAGTCGGTCAAAGCTCCGTGTCAACTCACAGCTTTCGCCTAACTTACAATTACAGTACCAGAGACCATGTAGTATAAAGACCACTAAGTTTATGATCCCGTTGGCACCGACGTAATAAAATAAAGTATTTAACGTATACTGCTTTTATACCAAAAGTATTTAACATATACTGCTTTTATTCCAAAACGACATTAGTTGTTATACAGCGAAGAGTAACGCTTTCTAATTAATTTCGTTAGTAGTGCCAAAAAGTAGCGCATATAGAAGTGTGAGTCGATGGAACTTGGTAATGAAGTTTAGGGCGTTAGTTTCCCTAGTTTAAATTTATATTTTGAAGTGTTAGTTTCTCTAGTTTAAATTTTATATTTTGAAGTGTTTATTAAATTTAGTTAGTTAATTTTTGGTTATATATATATATATATATATAAAATAAATATAGATATATTTATATTTGAGGTTTGGTTGTACATGAATTTAATATTTTTGGGAAATTTTGTGAATATTATAATTTAAATTTGTGATTTAAAGAGATTCTTATTTAATTTAGAGTACATTCCACTTAATAATATACTTAGAAATACTCAAACAAATATATTTTAATAGAATATGTAAAAAAAATATAATAATAAATTTAACATATTATTAGCCTCTCCATAAATGGATTTTTAAACATTGTTTCTATATGAATATTTATATGTTGCAATTTATTCAATTCAAAATAATATCTAATTTGTTATTTGAATAATAAATTCTTTCAAATTTGGAATTGTATTGGTGTAAGACATGTTGCTTTCCATCTATATAAAATTCAATAACTATACTAAAACATTTTCTTTGCATCCAAATAAAATTTTGTAACTAAATTTTGTATATTTAATATAGCCGGACTAATAAAATAGTTTTCATATTCTCATTATTTATTCACAATATCTAATTTATTATTTGGATAATCAATTCTTTCAAATTTGCAATTGTAATTGTTGGACACCTAATCCTAAATGGGTTAGTGTGGAAGCCGAACAGACTAAGTAGTCCAAGGGACCTTGGGATGTGAATCCCAACGGTCACCATATTGTACTATAAATGTACATCTATTGTTAATAAAAATGTAATGCAAGCTTTATCTTTCATAGCTTCTCTCGTTCACCATGTGTGTTTAACATGGTATCAGAGCCATGATGTGTGGCATGTTTTCCCTGAGCAACTGGTCTGAGTTGCCTTGAATAGCGCCGGCCTAGCCTTCATTACTTGCACTGCCTCTGTTCTGACATGGCTTTGATATTGTGTGCGTTTTAAAATTTGTTGTTGGCCCACTGTCATATGCATTTTCAAATATGCACCCTCTGACATATGCGTTTTAAAATCTGGCGCCTTAAACGCTTCTCCCTTCAAGAAGACAGAACCCATATTCGAACTCATCATTCTCTTTTCTCGACGATATTCCAGGAGCTGCAATGAGAGGGGTGATTCTCATCCAAACCTTCGTTGAACAGGTCCACACGGGAATGCGAAACGTCCGACCCAGCTCTGCCTCAGAAACGGATTCAACACTGAGGGAGTGGCCATAGCTCGCACCTATTTCGCGAAGAGAGGGTTGGTTCCATCCTTGAGCCACAACCTGCACGACTGTTTTGTTATTCCGCACTTACGGTCTGGTCCTGAATCCAATTCAGACGAGTGCAAGGAATTCATCAAAGAATGCCCCTCGTATTTTTGTAATTCTGCTAAGTGGCCTGCAGAAGAACATTTTTCTGTAAACTGTTGCATAGAGATGCCATATAGACCATGCACCTTTAGTGGATGCACATCATTTTTGAATGTAGAATCTGATAACTTTTTAGTGTCTT
Source organism: Pinus taeda (assembly GCA_000404065.3). Taxonomy (NCBI): domain Eukaryota; kingdom Viridiplantae; phylum Streptophyta; class Pinopsida; order Pinales; family Pinaceae; genus Pinus; species Pinus taeda. Next base: position 26,374 of record APFE030533785.1, on the reverse strand, counting down.
CCATAAAAGAGAAGGGTTGCGTCCTTCGTGCATAACCAGCAGGGCTGCTAGAATTAGAAGGAAGTCCTCCATCGCTCCTTGAATCAGTGTACAGTTTAAGAAATTGAGAGCCAGAAATTAAAGCCTTTAAACCAACAAACCAAATTTTTGTCTGCTCTTTGTCCTTGCAAATCAAATCAAGAGAACACTCCCCTTTCCCATATATTAAAGAAAATGACAGATACTCCTTTCTAGGCCGAGGTTGCCGCTGGAAATTTGAAGTGCGCTGGCCTGGAATGATCTTGGTAACATAACTAAGTCTCAATAGTTTTTCTTCCTTCCCTGAGAATCAAAGCAAAGATCCCTCGTCCGTAGATAGCCTGAAGGGGCAAAACCTAGGCTTTCCTCTCCTCCCATACTTCAACAAATGTGCACCTTTCTTCAAGGAAAAAATAGCCTGTTCAATATCACGGTCAACTGGTGTTGCTCGGCCAGTCTCCCCCATTCCTGCTTCAGTCTGAACTTTGGACTTCTTATTCGCACCAATTCCAACTACATTTCATTTTTTCCACCTGTTCTGCACTACTCTCTGCCCTCATCATGTCTCCCTCCAAACCCACAAATTACGATGGCAGCGGCTTCCCAGAATTGACAGATCATAGTTAATATCAAGTATGCATTACTCGCTAGACAAGGTTGATATGTACACATCATTTCGCCTTGGGGATATAATCTGAGCAGAAGTTCTCTGTCTTGGTGGAGCACGAGCGTATTACCTCTCCACAGCTAAGAATGAATTGGGTGTTGTATCTGCAGAATGTTTTGAAAACAGACAGCGTTACCTTCAAGCACATGTATAAGTTCTGAGAGCAGTATTGAAGCCACCTCAAAGCAAATTTGGTGATGTCCATGGAACACTTTGAAACAACCTCTGAGTGAAGTGATTTTTGAAGAATCCGTAGAGAAGTTTGTGAAGAGGTTTGGAATAGACTTTGGTGGATCCTTGACCAGCATTATGAAGTGAATTTGAAGCATTTTTGAAGACATTTTTGGAAGTCATTCTTGGAGCAGTTTATTCTAGAGATTTTGGAGCAGTTTCTTGTAGAGATTTTGCATGATTTCCATAGCAGCCAGATGCTCTGAAGTTTGAAGTTGAGGACAACGCTCATCTTCACATTTATATTTTTTTTTTCATTTCTTGACGAGAAATGACCTCTGGAGAAAGTGGATGCAACGTGGTAACATCCAGCTTACTCAGGTCCTGCTCCATCAACCATTTTCGCGACATTGTTACCACTTGACAAGCCCTTACAAGATCTTTTAGTAAGAGTACAATATTATTTTTCTGTTGCTGTTGCCTCAGTTGTGATGAGTTTTTAAGTGACATTGAAGAAAAATGGCTACAATTACTGAAATATTAGAGTTCTTAAAAACTCTGATACATTCCTCTAATCATGAAACATTAAAAGTCAGCAAAGTTTCCCTCACATACATTCAGGTATGTCTACAAAATGCAAAGGAAAAGATAGATTTTTTACAACTTGAATCATAGCTACAGGAAGAAGAGCTACATCAAAATCAACATCATTCTCAACTTGTTTTTGTTCAGAACATTGAGACAACCACCCATGAGCAGCATGTTACAGTTCATTCAGATTTAGTACCAAACAAAGCAGCAAGGTTACATGCAGATGCAAAAGTTCAGTCTGCACTTCCCAAGCCTGTCATCAGACCTTGGGAACAGCTTGTCCACAACAAGCACAGAACTGGTCTTGGATATGACAAAGACTTGTCCTTTCATATTCCAGACTATGCCAAGCCCATTCAGTTTCAGAGTGCTGGATTCATCTATGACAGTTCACCTGCTCCTCATGACAGTTCAGCTTCAGCTGTTCCAGACTCTGCTCCTCTTCCACAGCAACAACAACAACAACAGATCGTAAAATGCCAACACTGTGACCGAGTTGGCCATTTGAAAGATCACTGTTTTGATCTTCATCCATGTAAGCACTGTCATAAAACCAGTCATTCTTCACACAGATGCTTCAGAAACAAACGTCCTGCAAGAACAAAGATTCATCTAGGATGGATCGCTTCTTGGCAATGGGCATCAACAGCCAAGAAGATATTTCAAACACATGTCAAAACTTTTTCCAGAATATTGAACAGTCTTGCAGTTGAGTTTTCTTCATCATCTCACCTTGTATCTGATAGGGGGGGAAATGATGGTCATCTACAAGCTTCAAAGCCACATCAAGCGAGCCTGAGCCAAAACCTGCCACACCAGTTTCAGAGTTGTAGCCAGAGACAAAGATGCCTGAACATGCCTTCAGTAGGCAATGTGGGACACTTCCTCTAGCAGAAGACTTCAACTTCTTGTCAGTTTTGGAAGAGTTCCGGGAACTAAATTGAGAACACTTCCTCTAGCAGAAGACTCCAGTTTCTTGCCAGCTTTGGAAGAGTTCCAGGAATTGCATTAAGCATTCCAGAGTTGTTGGTCATCCTTAAACCATCACAGGTTGAGACTTCCCTTTTCAGGTTGAAGTTTTACTTTTTATGAGGGGTGAGACCTCCCTTTTATGGTTGAAGGTTTCCCTCTTTAAAACAATAGGATCACTTCCTCTAGCAGAAGACTTCAGCTTCTTGCCAGTTTTGGAAGAGTTCTGGGAACTGCACTAAGCGTTCCAGTGTTGGTGGCCATCCTTAAACCACCACCCTATTATACCAACATTTCAGAGAGCACATTAAGCCTTGTGCTGCCATGCATTTTTGCACATTTTGTATTACAGCTCTCTTCTTGGACTCATACATAACCCTTCGGATTAAGGGGGGGAATGTTGAACACCTAATCCTAAATGGGTTAGTGTGGAAGCCGAAAATACTAAGTATTCCAAGGGACCTTGGGATGTGAATCCCAACGGTTACCATATTGTACTATAAATGTACATCTATTGCTAATAAAAATGTAGTGCAAGCTTTATCTTTCATATTTTCTCTCGTTCACCATGTATGTTTAACAGTAATTTGTAAGACATGTTGCTTTCCTTATATACAAAATTCAATAATCATATTAGTGAATTCCACTAGATAAAATTTGATAACTAAATTTTGTTTCTTTGGAAATTATGAAATTATTGTAGGATTAATCGATAAATTTTAATATTATAATTACTCAGTTGATTTGAGTTATAAATTTTTAAAATCTAATTGAATTCAATTAGAAATTTTAATTTCTTTTAGAATATGAACCGAAGTGATATCAAAGTTCCATCCAATTCCAAAACATTTTCAAAATTTACCATTAAAATAAATAAAATTAACTCATTATAGTATTATATAATTTTCTATGAAATTTCTTTATAATTTCACTCGACACTAAAATATTGATTTGAGTTATAAATTTTTAAAATCTAATTGAATTCAATTAGAAATTGTAATTTTTTTTAGAATATGAACCATAGTGATATCAAAGTTCCATCCAATTCTAAAACATTTTCAAAATTTACCATTAAAATAAATAAATACAACTCATTATAATATTATATAATTTTCTATTTAATTTCTTCTCGAACACGCCCTTATTATAATTCCAATAAAATATTGTTTATACCGGTACCCAAAAAAATCAGACCTGCCACTAACAAATTCACATAAATTTGGAGGAAAGTACTAAAGTAACAAACTTCTAATTTTATATAGTCACATATCTAAATTATCCGTTGGAATTTGGAGCAATGGTAACAGACTTTAATTTTATATATATAGAGAGATATGTGAGTAGGTATTTGTTGGTAATATAGAGAATTACCAACAAATTTGACATTGTAAGGATTGTGTTTCCGTCAAGTGGGTCTTTCCGAAGATGACCAAAAGCATTGCGATGATTAAGCCATGCATTTTTTTGATAGGATATGTACAATTTTAATATTCTTGAATTTTGTTGCAACCTCTTTAAATAAGGTAATATATTGATTATTTTAATTATTAATATCTTAATTTATTCAACGTATCTTATAGCCTAATTTTTTTTATAGCTTTTTTATTTTTATATATTATATTTTCTTTATATAAATGTATTTGTATCATAATTGTAATATTTAATTTTATGCTTTTAAAACCGTTCTATAAATTGAAAAGAGTTTTCCCGCTAGACTTTCAGGTTGCATATTATTATTTTACTAAAAATTTATTATTTTAATAAATAATATCATAATGAAATTACCTGTAGTTTTCTTTCAAATTTGAAGAGATTTCTTCCACTAGATCTTTATATTGCATGATATTAATTTAGTAAATTTTAATATTTTATTAAATAAAATTAATAGTGAAATTATTGTAGTTTTTTGCCCATTTAATTGTTTTTTATTGTTCTTATACTAGATATATTAGTAAAAAATCTTATTTAAAACATATTTATTATTTTTAATAGTGAAATGTTTTATATTTTTTTCATTATATCAAATTTATTATCTTTCCCTTTTTAACATAAAATATCACCTATTGTTAAAAATACCATGTATTTATATTGTGTATTAAATTCAAAATTGTCATGCCTCCATCTTAAACATTAATCAATAAAAATTGGATTAAACAAAACAATAAAAATAAATAAAAACAAGTGAAACTAGTGAAACTTTGCTTGGAAAATTAAACTACTATTCCGACAAATTTATTACTTGGGTTTTGGTCAGAGTTCAAATCTTACTGTTCAATATTTACCCTTATATTTTAATACGACTATTGTACACATAATCCGTGCTATAAGGAACACTTATCCATGTGCATTGCACCTATATTAAATACCCAGAACTCAGCAATGTGATGAATTTAGTTTTAACCAATGCTTAGCTATCTCTCGACTATTCGTTTGTGTTTCTTTTTAACATTCACTCCGGCTCTGCCATGGCTTCGTGGCATGAGCAGGCTGCCCCTCCTTAGCTGGATGCCTCGGGATTCTCCCTTCCATCAATGGTGGTGGGCTCAGCTCTTTGATATAAGGGCTATGATCTTTTTGGCGGATTTAATCATTCAGGGTTGTTGGAATTTGGCTAATTCGTTTCCCAACTCTTGACACCTGTTCAAGCTTTACTCCTCCCACCTCTGTGAAATTCTTTGGAAGTAGTAGGAACTCTTTCTCAGTCGTTTCCCAACTCTTGACACCTGTTCAAGCTTTACTCCTCCCACCTCTGTGAAATTCTTTGGAAGCAGTAGGAACTCTTTCTCAGGGGATCGCCATGAACGTTGGAGCTACTCTTTTAACGGTAAGCGGTTCACTTCTCCCAATTCAGTATCGGTGGTATAGTTCTCTTAAATCTGATGTTTTCTTTTTTTTCTTATCCTTATTTCTCTTCAACACCAGGTTGCATGATACTAATCACCTTCTTTTCCCCTGTTCTCAAGGTTTGATGGGTTCAAATGCGAGAAATTCTCTACTTCCATCCCTTGAGGTTTGTGGAATCTAACAGTCACTGGTACACAAGTTTTCCGAGTAAGCAATGGTCTGAGGTGTTTCCAATTTGACATATCAGGGTTTCTCTTTGCTTTCATAGAGTTTTGAGTGCTTTGCTTCATGCTATTGTTTGTTTTATATTTTGTTGCTCAGAACGGAAGGCTCTTCTAAGGCCTCACTAAACCCTTATGAAGCTTCTTCGTAGACCTGCTACTCAGGTTTCTCTCTGGGCTATAGTGATGTAGTTATGTATTTCTAGCTGAGAGCCTGGTAATATCCTTATCAGTAAATTGTCATTATTTTTAATCTCCTTTCTGGAAGTGAGACTTGTCAACTGGCCTCGACCCTTGTAGACATTTTGTATAAGTTATCTGTTTTTTTTCTAATGGACTTTGTATGGAAGCTGTGGACATTTTATGGCCATAATCATAGTTATACTATTAATTTATTTATGGTTTCTTGAAGTCATAACTGTTATCTTGTTTCCTTCTACGAAAGTATTTTTCCAAATTTTACACTCACGTTGCATTCTCTATTATTTAAATTGACTTGTAAGCATTTCTCCGGATACTGTTTGAATGTTGTTATTCTTGATTTACTCAGTGTAGAATATTATGATTTCCTTCTGCTATAAAACCTTACATACTACTAAGTTTTTGAGATCGTTTTCACTTGTGACGATGCGACTTTGTTTGAAGATTATTTTGTTTTTATCGCTGATGAGTTTATAATGGGTACGGTTTAATATTTTATGAACAGAGCTTCTGCTCTTTTATTTCCTGTTAATATCTCTCAGCTTTTACTAGCGAACTTTATAGGATTAAATCCTTGTCAGGGTTTTGTTAGAGTTTCCTTCCCTGAACACCACTCGTGCTTAAGCACGAAGGTTTCTTCAGTGTTTCTCGTTCCTAGTCTAGGTCGTTACTTAATTTTCATTAGAAGAATAATATAACTTAGCCAAATTTGCTACATTTTCTAGGTTCACCAACCTATGGCTTAGTTTGCTCCTCACACATTAAATCATTTTGTTTTCACTCTGACTCACACAAGTGTCCTATCTTGGAAAACCAAGGTTCACATGTTCAGGTTTCTCTCGACTTACAAGTTAAGCCATTCATCTTACCCCACTAGTCCATAGCTAAAAGTGGTATTCATATTAATATTATTTTTACTGTTTTTTCATTGTTACACAATAATTAGTACAAAGGTTCCAATATAATTTAATCATTACAATTTTACTACTCACACGATTCTTAAAAGCAAATAACATTAAATTTTTATTCATTACAGATTAACCAGTAATATTATTTTCATACCCTAGCCTACTACAACAACTTCAATTACTCTTACCAGTCTAGGGTTATCATTACCACTTCACTTATTCTATTTTTCCTCTTAAAGAACTTGTGAATGTATGTTCGAATTTTATAAAACATGACTAAGTTTTTAGGTCAGCAGGTTTGATCCATGAGTATTTTCACATACCTGTACTTTACAAGAAAGATAAATAAGCTCCTCGGTTAAGTTTCACCTTCGTTGTCTGCTACCTTTTTCCACCCATCCATGAGATTCGTCTGGTAGGACCTCCTCTCCCCTTGTGCTTGCTTGCGAGACCACTGTCTTCTGCAAGTCATTCGCGCACTTGTGCACATGCATAAACAATATTATTGTGAGTGGGTCCATTTCATTTTGGTATCAAAGCTATGATAGGCTCCAAGAAGTTATCATATTTGAATTTTGGATGCCTTGGATGAAATATTATACTCGTGATCATCAAGAATTTAATTCAATCGTTTCAATTGTATTAGGGATTAATTAATTCATCAACATTTAGGTGTTGACATATGAGAGACTACATTTAGGAATATGGGCTTTTGGCATTAAGAAACTAGTAAATGACATTTTGAGCAAATGTGGAAAAGGAAAGAATGAATTATAGAAGCTCACGAAAAGGAATTAACAGTAGAGTAGTAAGAGAATCATTGAGATTTTGAACTAATTTCGTAGCAAAATTAGTAGATATCTTTGTGAAAAAAGAAACAAAGGTAGGAACATGAGAAGAAAATTGTGCTAGTTGAGCAAAGGGGTAAAGAAAACAACTTGAGATTTTGAGACATGGTGTGTAGATATGTGTCAAGGAGTGTTGACACAACCTCATCTTAACATTACTCAAGTTGATGCCATTTACCCAATTGTTTCGTAGATTATAAAAATTTGAGTAGTTTAACAAATAGAAGTTTAGGCATTGACCATTAGGTGGGAACACCCATAGTATAACACTAACATAGGATAACTCTTAGTGTTGATCGGAGGATAACACTGAGATATAGGATAACTAACTCATAGTGATGCCTATGAGGGGAGAAAACTAACATATAGGATCACGAACTCATAGTGATTCCTATTAGAGGAGAAAAATGAAATAGGTTATGGCAAGAGAGGGCTCTTTAATTATTTTAATTAGATTCAATTATTTAATTCCTAAAACTAGGATATGAAAATGTCATTGTGATGACATGAAAAAAGGGTTTTGACCCTTTTCTTTTATCTACATTCTTCTTTTTTAAAAAAATTAACGAACACTATAGTGGATTATATTTTTGATTGGATCACATGAATTTTGCTTTTATTACTATTTTTGGGTAGATGACATAGATTGTGCTTTTATTACTATGTTTGGTTGGAGAACCTAGATTGTGCTTTTATTATTATTTTTACTTTAATGAAATATATTGTACTTTTATTACTATTTTTGGTTTTGGTTGGATGACATGGATTCTGCTTTTGTTGCGTAGCTGTGAAAGAAAACTAGAGTATTTTGGTTTGGCTTGACAACCTGGATTGCGCTTTTATTTTGTAGCTGTGAAAAAAGCGGGAGTATCTTTCCCCTTCTGAGAGATAATCCGAGTCGTCCACTACAAATAGAATTGGCATCATTTAAGATATAATTCAATTCGCTAGTTGCAAAAAGAATTGGCATCATCATCGAGATAACCAGAGCGGAAATCCTAGCCCTCTGCTCTTAGTAAAATTGGTTATATGTGATAGCAAAGTGCGAGAGATAAGTGGCGCTACTTATCGAACATGTTATCTCAATTGTCAAGGAGGTTAATTGCTTTAATAGTCTATTCAATTTATGGATTCATATTGGCATTGGCATTGGGTCTGTGTATGAATGTGTTTTGGTGTCTATTGTTATGTCTATTTCTGTCATCTCTTTGGCGTGTCTGTCTGTCTGGTGTGATTGTAATATCTAAGAGGTGGAGGCAGAGGTGGAGGCAAAGGCGTGCTTGTGTTCCCTGAGAGGCAAAAGGAAGAGGAATGTAGCGAAATCAATTATTCAATAAAGACAACTCTGCGCGAGGATCACAGTTAAATGTGCATCTGACTCGATGACAGCTAAATGAGGCATTTCAGTACTGGATCTCTCTGACTATGGGTTATGGATTGCAAAATAGATTAGTTGAATGATAGAGGAATCAATCTGCTTTCACAAAAATCATTGGCATAGTTCCATTTCTGTAAATAAATTGAGATGTTTAGTGTTGTTTGGTTTCTTAAATTAGATCATCAACATCCTTGGCGAGAGGCGGTAGTATAGATCGCTACTTTTTGCATAAATCCAGAGAAACAGAGCTGGACAATATCATGGTTAGATCTAGGCGGTGGCCATCGTCAAATAATGGCTACTGGAAGTGTTTTATTCTATAGAGCTTGTGGTTTCTTTGTTTTTTAAATCAGATCCTCTACATCCGTGGTGAGGCGGTTTCTTGGTTTTTTAATTTAGATCCTCTGCATCCATTTTGCTTGGTTTTTAAAATTAAATCCTCGGCATCCATGGTCAGGCGCTTTCTTGGCTTTTAAAATTAGATCATCTAAATCCATGTTATAGAAAGTGAGAGAAATCGGGCATGCCTTTTGAATATGGCTAGCATCGAAGCGTTTTTCTGGAGGAGAAATTCCTAAGAGCCTAATGTGAAATGATGGAGTTAACAGCGACCCTTACCTTAGCCAGTTTTGAAGGGCATAATTACACCTTCGCATACTGTGCATAGGCCGGTGCTTGCTCTAGAATTCGCTTTTGTGTTCCGTTATCGAGCGATGGATTTACGTTGTAGGGTTGCTCGATCACATCATTTGTTTTACGCATCGTCTCCCAATGCAGCAGCCATTCTCCCAGATTATTCCTACTGTGTAGACATTGAATCTAAGGGCTTCAGAAGCACAACAACCCTTGAAAATACCATGTCTATCAATGTGGATTCATCCCTCGAAGGTAAGCACAACATTTTCTTGGCTGAGTCTGTTTTAAAGTCATCGTCAAATGCATCTGCCATTAAGAGATTGTTTATATTGCATTCAAGTTCTTCTAAAAGTGGGTAAGCTTCTCCCTTATCTTTCTATCTGTTTCGTAAATAATATAAGGGGTTGTTTCTGGATTAGCTATCTGAGGTTTTGCACTGAATTATTGATGCAATCTGCATTAACTATTTCTAGATTAATCATATTACATCCAAGGGCACCCAAAACGTTGTTCATTGATTTATTTTATCATTCGTGACTTGCTCTTCAGTGATATATTTTACGAGTCGTAGTTGAAGCCTGAAACCCACCTATTATTCAAAAATATATATCAGTTATTTGGTTACCAATATATGGGTTATTTGGTTACCATTTTCATTCCCTGCCCGAGAGATCGAGAATGAGTAGGTTTAGGAGGCGGGGTTGGATTCTGGAGGGTATCCCTTCCAGATGTTCAGGAATCGATTAGTCAAACTTCACTGGTCTATTCTCTCGCTCTCTAACTATAGCATAGATACCTTTGCTTGTATGTCTCGAGGTGCCCTTCGATATCACTCAGATTGAATTTCTGATTTTATATTTGGATTCAATATATTTGGTTTATATTGAATTTCTGGGTTATGTTGGACTTGTAATTTAATGGCTAGAGTTTTCTCTATAGGCACATGTGGACATATGGATTTGATTTGGGTCTCCCCTTTATCCTCTCCCTATGTCCTTAAGACACCCCTTTCCATCTCCCCCAAGACACCCTCGATATTGATGCCGAGGTTGCTCAGCTGTTGGGTCACCCTTTTATCCTCTCAAGTTCCCCAAGACACCCTCCATATTGATGCAGAGGCTGCTCAGTTGTTGGGTTACCCCTTTATCCTCTCTAGATCTATATTGATGCAGAGGCTACTCAATTGTTGGGCCACCCCTTTATCCTCTCCAGCTCCCCTAGACTCCCTCCATACCGACCAAATTAGCTTATACATATGAGATTACGTAAAACACCATAACTATTTTATTTATTCATAATTTGGTAAATTTGCTCAAATACTGGGCTCTCTATATTTAATCATTCTTAATTTGGTTAGCATTAAAAAAATTTAACAAAATATTTGTTAGGTTTGTGAAAATACGTACCTAAAAAAGCATTTCATAATTTTGAATGATCGGGGCTTGTTTGCCACCTTTCGCTTTGGAAACTTTCAACCAAGACTTTCCGTGTAATTTTTTTTGCCGTCCCACCTCAAGTTGCAAGGGTGTGGGAAAATTTCGAAATGTTTCAGTGCTCCCTGTAAACCTGCCCATAATACTACATTCGCTCCAAATAATTCATTTCTGTCAATTTAAATTATTTTAACATTCTTCAGCAAAGCTGGTCCTTCGATCCTTATTTTAAAGTTTTATTTATAATTTTTTCATGCAATTATTTATTGTATTTATGGATAATTTTTTTGACATATTTGAAATGTTGAGCACTTGTTTGGAAGTCTGGTTTATAATTATTTTTATGCAACTATTAATAAGATTTATTTCTTCTTATTGCTCCCATTATACTTTTGTTCCCGTATTTGAAATTCTTAGCAATTTCTTATCAATATTCATCTCTCCTCAAACGCAATCACAGTTAGTCCTCACTCATCGCTAGGAAATTAAATTTTCTTCTGAGATATAAACACAAATAACAACCAATGTTGAATGGTTACAATTTCCAAACACCGCGTTGTTCTGTTCTTTTCTTAATGCACGATTAGATTAGAAATACATCTTAACAATGAAGGTATTGAAGACCATGACCAACTAGCATTTTGTTTTTTTTGTAATTTTCTATTTCGGAAACTTGATTTTGTCCATTGACGAGGAAGCCTTTTTTTACCACATCAAACAAAATGTGGGTGTTCCATCTTACTTACGTCTATGACTAGTGGAGGTTCCATCAAGTTTCCTTGTCTCCAGAATCTACGTCTATGACCAGTGGAGGTTTTTAGAAGTTTCTTGTGTTTGTATGTTAATTATCTTTGGTTCTTCAAAATTTCTGTCTATGCTAATTGTGCTTTTGGTTTATTTAGTTTTCGAAGATTTTATATAATTAATATATTGATTTTGATAGCTATGGATATTATCAATAAACATTGAGTTCTTTTTGTGCTCGCTCAACCATGTTTGACATTATTTATATAAATTTTATTACTTAAATTGTTCTTTGCATAATTGTAATTTTCTTATGGAAATTGTTTGTTGGATTATCATTTATTTATTGATATGTGAATTATTATCGTAAATAAATATGAAAATTTGTAAGTATTATAAATAAACACAATCATATAATATGTAATTTCTTTTCTTTTTATATTTTTTTAAGAAGGATGATGAGGAGAACGAGGAGGAGGGGAGGAGGATGATGTGGAAGAGAAAATATGAAAATTTGTAAGTATTATAAATAAAGAAAATTAAATGATATGTAATTATTTTTTCTTTTTATGTATTTGTTAGGAGGTTTTGGAGGAGGAGGAGAGGATGAGATGATGGAGGAAGAAATAGGAAGAAGTTGAGAACGAAGTGGAGGGGGTTGCGGATGGAGAGCATGTGGGGGAGAGGGAGGAGGCGGAGGAGGTGGTGGTGGTGGGTGTGGGGGGTGGGAGGAGGGGGAGGAGAGGATGAGGTGGAGGAAATACGTAGAGGTTGAGGAGGAAGTGTTGGAGTTTGGGGGGTGGCGGAAGGAGGAGGAGGCAGGTGGGGGAAGGGTGAGGGGGAGGAGGAGGCAGTAGAGGAGAAGGGAGGGGGAGGAAGTGGAGGGGGTATTGCGGGCAGGTCACAGGGGGCGGAGTGGAAGGAGGGGTGAGTTGGAGGAGTGGGAGGAGGCAGTTGGAGGAGTGGGAGGAGGCCAGGTGTTCAGAGACGGAGGAGGTGGGGGAGTGTGGATGGGGAGGAGGAGTCATTGGAGTGGGGTTGAGGTGGAGGAGGGAAAGGAGGTGGAGGCAGAGGAGGTGTGGTAGGAGAAGGGGAGGAGGCAGAGGAGAAGGAGGGTAGGGGGTAGGAGGCGGAAGGTGAAGGGGCAATAGGAGTGGGAGGAGGAGGAGGTGGAGTATGTAGAGGAGGGGTGGAGGCAAGGAAGGGATTGAGGGAGGTGGAGGAGGCTGCGCAGGGGTAGAGTAGGGGGAGGAGATGGTTGAAGGGGAGGGGGAGGAGGAAGGAGGAGAGGGGAGGCGGGGTAGGTCATAGTGGGAGGCAGAGGAGGGGGCGAAGAGGTAGAGGAGGAGAAGGAGAGTGGGAGTATGCAATGGGGGAAGGAGTGGGAGGAGGAGGTGGAGGAGGCACAAGAGGGTTCGAGGTAGGGGAGGGGGCCAGAGGAGGGGGCAAAGAGGTAGAGGAGGAGAAGGAGAGTGGGAGGATGCACGAGGGGAAGGAGTGGGAGGAGGAGGTGGAGGAGGCACAAGAGGGTTTGAGGCAGGGTAGGGGAGCAAAGGAGGCTACAGATGGTAGAGGAGGGGAGGAGGAGCTGTGGGAGAAAGCAGGGTGGGGAGGAGGCAGAGTATGTGTGGAGGGCAAGGCGAAGGAAGAGGAGGCGATGTAGGAGGAGGTGAAGGGGGAGGGGGAAGAGGTGAAGGGGGAGGCAGAGGATGGGGGGAGGAGGAGGTGATGGAAGAGGAGG
>APFE030533785.1:0-12410 GCA_000404065.3 Pinus taeda | reverse complement strand
AGGAGGGAAAAGGGGGAGGGGAAGAAGGTAGAGGGGCGAGGGGGAGAGACAGGAGTGGAAGAATGGAGCAAGAGGAGGTGGCAAGGAGGGTTGGGAGTAGCTGGTGGAGGGAGGGAGGTAGGGGTTGGGTACTGCAGGGCGAGGAGGAGGTAGGGGGGTGGGTATTGGAGGGCGAGGAGGAGGTGGGGGTGGTAGTGGATCATGGAGTGGGAGGAGGAGTGGTGGAGGGGGATAAGGTGGAGGAGGAAGTGGAGAAGGGGGAGGATGGAGAGGAGGAGGGGGTAGAGGCAAAAGTGATGGAGGGGAAGTGACAAAGGAGGAGGGGGAGAAGGGGAAGGATGGGGAGGTAGAGGAAGCAGTGGGGGGGCAGGTAGAGAAGGTGAGGGAATAGACGGAGGGGAAGGAGGGGGAGGAGAATGACGAGGAGGAGGAGGAGAATGAGGAGGCAGGGGAGCGAGAGGAAGGAGGTAGAGGGAGAGGAGTGGGAGGGGTTGTAGGAGAAGGAGGAGGAGTCAGAGGATGGGGAGGATGACAAGGAGGAAGTGGTGGAGGAGGAAGAGGAATAGGGGTAGAGGAGGAGGAGGAGGTGGAGGAGGCAGAGGGGGAAGAGAAATGGGTTAAGAGTAATAAGAGAAGAGGGGGAGGCTGAGGAGGAGGTGGCAGAGGAGGTAGAGATGAAGGCAAAGAGGAATGGGGGAATATGAATAGGTGAAGAGGACGAGTAGGATGCAGAGGTAAAGGTGAAGAGGAATAGGGAAAAGTCGCGAGAGAGAGGAGGAGGAGGAGGAGGAATTGGGGAGCAATGGAGGGAGAGGAGGAGGAGGAGGAAAGGGGGAAGAGGACGAAGGAGGAATGGGGGTAGATGAAGAGGAGTTATTGTAGAGGAAGTGGAGTGCATGAGGGGCGGTAGGGAGATGAACAATACGAGGAGGAGGAGGTGGAGGGGGAGGTCGGGGAGGCGTAGGGGAAGAGGCCGAAGTGGGGAGGAGGTGGAGTGGTGTGAGAAAGAAGGAGTGGGTGGAGGAAGGGAATGTGGTGATTGCACATGAGGGGAGTGAGGAGAAAAATGAAGTGTAATAGGAGGGGAAGGGGAAAGAGAGAGGGAGAGGAGGAGGAACAAGAGATACACTAGGAGGAGTTTTCATGGGAGAGGAGGAGGGAATGGGGTTGGAGGCTAAGGAGGAGGATGAGAAAGGGGAGGAACAAGAGGAGGAGGATGAAGAGGAGGAGCGTAAGGGGAACCTATGATGCAGAGAGGATAAAAGAGGTGGATGGTGGTGTAAGGACTGATGGGAGAAGAGGGAATGTGGAGGAGGAGGAAAATGTTGAGTGCATAGAGGAAGGTGGAGGGTGGGGTGAGATGGGAGGGGAGATGACGTGGAGAAGGATGAAGAGAAGGTGGGTTAGAGGGAGGAAGGAGGAGGAGGAAGTGAAGGAGGGGGATGAGGTTGAGAAGAAGGGCAAGAGTGAGTGGAAGAAAGTTGAATGAAAAGGTGGGTAAGGGACAATAACAGTAGGGAGGATGAGGTGGATGGCAAAGGGAGTGGGATGTAGGAGGTGTATGCGGAGATGGAGAAGCTAAAGGAAGGTGGGATGAGAAGGAGGAGTTAGTGGAGTTGGGGAAGTGGGTAGGGGAGGTTACAAGAGGATGCATATGACTAGTTAAAGTAGGACAAAGGTAGGGCGAGTAGGGCGATGATAGAGTAGGAGGTTTAGGGTGCAGTAGGTGGAAACATAGGGTGTGGTAGTGGAGGAACCAATGAGGAAAGGACGAGCGAGGTATGATGAGGCCTCGGTTGGGAAAATTTGTGCGAGAGCATTGTGAGGAGGAGGACACGGATTTGAAGGGTTAGGTGAGGGAAGCTTTAGGGGTTGTGGTTGGGAAGTTGCAATATGGTGAGGAACGGAATGGGGAGATAATTGAGGGGAGAGATGGAAGAGGTGTTGGACGAGCAGGTGCCTATGAAGGGGAAGGTGGTCAAGGAAAATGTATAGGCGGAGTAGGAGTAGGAGGATGAGGCAAGGAGAGGTTGGGGTGAGGAGGAGTGGAAAGGAAACCTTTCAATATATTAATACCATTGAATTCGACATGATAAATGACATCCAAAATATTTGTAATGAAAAAAAGTATCTCGTCTGAAAGCCTTCTTGGAAATTAATGTGGGGAGGGTATTTCTCCAAGTGGACCTACAATTTTATTGTGGTGTACAAATGTAAGTACCAAGGATGAAGAGAAGGTGGGTTAGAGGGAGGAAGGAGGAGGAGGAAGATAAGGAGGGGGATGAGGTTGAGAAGAAGGGCAAGAGTGAGTGGAAGAAAATTGAATGACAAGGTGGGTAAGGGACAATAACGGTAGGGAGGATGAGGTGGAGGGCAAAGGGAGTGGGATGTAGGAGGTGTATGCGGAGATGGAGAAGCTAGAGGAAGGTGGGATGAGAAGGAGGAGTTAGTGGAGTTGGGGAAGTGGGTAGGGGAGGTTACAAGAGGATTCATATGACTAGTTAGAGTAGGACAAAGGTAGGGCGAGTAGGGCGATGATAGAGGAGGAGGTTTAGGGTGCAGTAGGCGGAAACGTAGGGTGTGGTAGTGGAGGAACCAATGAGGAAAGGACGAGTGAGGTATGATGAGGCCTTGGTTGGGAAAATTTGTGCGAGAGCATTGTGAGGAGGAGGACACGGATCTGAAGGGTTAGGTGAGGGAAGCTTTAGGGGTTGTGGTTGGGAAGTTGCAATATGGGGAGGAACGGAATGGGGAGATAATTGAGGGGAGAGATGGAAGAGGTGTTGGAGGAGCAGGTGCCTATGAAGGGGAAGGTGGTCAAGGAAAATGTAGAGGTGGAGTAGTAGTAGGAGGATGAGGCAAGGAGAGGTTGGGGTGAGGAGGAGTGGAAAGGAAACCTTTCAATATATTCATACCATTGAATTCGACATGATAAATGACATCCAAAATAGTTGTAATGAAAAAAAGTATCTCGTCTGAAAGCCTTCTTGGAAATTAATGTGGGGAGGGTATTTCTCCAAGTGGACCTACAATTTTATTGTGGTGTACAAATGTAAGTACCAAGAATTAAATAGGTTAGAATTTTCTAGAACAACATTTCTAAACTACACTTTAAAAAAATAATGCTAAAATAGGCTTGCCTCAACAATGTTAATATAATTCAATTTGATAGGAATTCCTTGCATACCTTTAGTGTCATATGTTGAAGAAATGACATTGACATTAACATACCCATCTCCATCACCACCATTCTAACTTACAAATTGTTCTATCATATTCCAGTAAATGATCAATTGATTGTGCTCGTAAAACATTGCATACGACCTTCGAAACTCATAGGAATCACAGAAGTTGTGATGCCATGACATCTACATGGAGTGATATGGCTTTGTACAACAAAATTATGTGAAGAATTCCAAAAAAAAAAGAAAAAATATATCTTTTATCCACTCACAAAGTCCAACACTTGAATTTTCCTATCCAAAACCTAAAAGTGCAATTATGATGCCTCCTTTTGATTTTCTTAAATATGAAATTAAGCAAGCGAATTCAAAGAGGAAAATGGTTCCATTTTGATTTTAATAAATAAGTACAAAAAGAAAATTAAAAAAAACAAACTATTATGTACATAGAAAAAGGTAGGATGGCGACCCACTCATTGAGAATGTTATTTCCATTCTATGAGTTTTCCCAATCTTTTTCTTCATATATAGGATAAAGATAAAGTCCAAAATGAACTATAGATAACTTATGAACAACCAACAATGTGCTTGGTCATTATTTAGTATTACTAAAATCATATTGTAAATTAAAAATTAGTGCTATAATTCAATAAGGAAAGAGTAAACTTTTACCAATGAAAAAAATAAATAACATTCTCTTACAAAATATGAAATTTTATAAAAAGATATATAATTATCATAATTCATCTTAAAATATATTTTTATATATTCATCATAATAAAAAATATAAAAATTATGGTTCTATTACTGATTCTATAAAATTTAATGATAAAAAATATTTTTATGAATTATTTATTGTAAAATAATTATATTACCATGGGGAAGTTGTGGGATTATGTTGTGAAACCTAGATATAAGAGAATAATCTGTGCGGAATAAAGATGTAGTATAATGATTTTTTGCATGTTGTAAGCCACTTTAAAACTAGGGTCAATTACCATCCTACAACTAATACATCTTAGTTCTATTTTGATCTATTTATTTGAAATGGAGATATCATTGAGAAACACCCATGCATGTAATTCTATTTCAAATTGATACCATTGTGACCATATAATGAAATGGATTGAAAATTTCTATAGCCATCACTCTATGATAAGAATCAAAATACTAACCCCATTATACATATTGCATTAACCATATTAAAAAATTCGAAAAAGTTAACTAAAATATATTATTATTATTATTATTATTATTATTATTATTGGTGTTATATAATATATAAAAATATGTTTATCAATGAAGATTCACCCCACTATTATTATGGGAATCCTTTAATTAGAATTAGTTCTTCTTACATTACCATGGCTTAGAAATACCACATGCCCAATATGATGTGTTGATATGCCATCTTCTTAAATTTTGAGATAATTTAATTAATAAAGTATATTTAACATGAAAATAAATCTTATCATTGATATGTCAATATTACCATGAATATTCCAACATATTTCATTGGGTTTAAATATCTACGATGAACCTAATAATTAAATTATAACTATGAAAGATCTATTCTTACAATTAGCATAATTATAGGCATATATATTTTCATTTTTTTTTTTCAATTTAAGTTAAAAGAAAATATTAACATTAAACTAAGAAAAACTATGGAAGCCATATAAATTAAATGGATCAAACTACAAATAAAATTCAATCCATGATAACCATCAAAATGTTCACCCCAATATTCCTATCACATTCATTAGTTTAAAAAAACATGGAAATTAACTAAAATATAACTTTATTACAAATTATATTGTGATTGTTTATAAAAATAGTTTTTTCATCCATATTTCAACAACAACAAAAAATCTTAGTGGAAACTTTTAGTGGTGAAATATGTCAATATTACTATGAATGTTCAAACATATTCCATGGGGTTTAAATATATGCCATCAACTTAATAATTAAATTATAACTATGAAATATATATTCTTAGGATTAGTAAATTATAGCCATATCTATTTTGGAATTTATTTTCAATTTAAGTTAAAAGAAAATATTAATATCAAATTAACAAACTAGAGAAGTCATATAAATTAAATGGATCTAATCGCAAATAAAATTCAATCCATGATAATCATCAAAACCAATAACCCATAATACCTATCACATTTCCTAGATTAAAAAAAAAAAAATTAACAAAGTTATAACTTTATTACAAGTTATATTGTGATTATTTATAAGAATATTTTTTTCCCTGTATATTTCAACAAAAAAATAATCTTATTGGAAAATTTTAGTGAAAATTAATCTTAGTTGGGTTTTCTTGATGCCAATATCAAGACCAAATGCATCACTATTTACTTCACACCTTTAATACCCATTATTGGATTACATTATTAGCCATGTTGTTGAATTATGTTACATATTGATAGCCATTATACCTTTGGATTTCAACCTGTGGCATGCTCTTAACCATTAGATCTACTCAAACTATATAGTAGTATATCACTTTTTAGAAGTGATATATAATACTATTTCTTTTTTGGCTTCACTATTTACTTCACACTTTTAATACCCATTGTAGGATTACATTATTAGCCATGTTGTTGGATTACGTTACATATTGATAGCCATTATACCTTCGGATTTGAGCTTGTGGCATGCTCTTAACCATTAGATGTACTTGAACTATATACTAGTATATCACTTTTTAAAAGCGATATAATACTATTTCTTTGTTGGCTTAACCCACAGGCGGATTAGAAAAAAACCTCATGATTTTAGTGTATCACTTTTTAAAAGTGATATATAATACTATTTCTTCGTTGGCTTGACCCGCACATAGATGTGAACCTTAAATCTTATGATTTACATAATACTTCATAACAAGTAGGTCACCCAATTGAGGAAATCTAAACTTTTATATTAAATTAGAAAAATCAATTAAAAATATATATCTAATTATTTTTATTTTAAAATATAGATTTATTAAGAAGATTAAATTAAAAATTTAATAAATTACAAAATAAATAAATTTAAAATATATTATATTGGAGAAACTTAATAAATAAACCAAAAAAAACTAATTTAAATTTTAGAAAATAAAATACTTTAATTTAAGCAATATTTTTAAGTGTAATTTAATCTTAAAAAATATATAGTTTAATTTAACCACCCTTAATATAATTTTATTATCGATCGTGTTCTTCAATTAAAATTTTATGAGAAACTTAAACACTAACCATGTATCTATAACTTTGTGTCCTTGAAGAGTTGCATAATGTTCCTTTAGCAATTCAATAATGTTACATGAAGGAGTTGAATAATGTTCCTCGAAAAAGTTTAACAGTGATAGAAAAATATGAATTATTTCTCTTCACATCCATGTCATGTTGAAAAGCATATTTTCTAACATAAGGAACGAAGTAACAGAGGGTTGACAGGTGAAATATTTTCTGACATCGTTACAAAACAATGATCCTCCTCGTGCTACGCAGTGGTCCCATATAGTGGTGGAATATTTTCTGACATCATAACGAATCAATGACGTATCATTACCATCTCAATCGGAGGGAAACTAAATTTGAATGTGGTCGTTATCTTTGGAGCTTTTTCTATCCTGCGCCACGAATTTGTCCCTTGTTAAAAAAACATATGCATTAAACAAGGAAGCAGCTTTACATAGGCATTCTTTGCCCATATAGAAGTATTTTACTTTGTGAAAGGTGTTTTCTGATGTTTTGTTCTCTAAATTTATTTATTTTCTTAAAAAAAAAAAAATCATGTTTTTTTAGTGAATAATTGATTTTAATTTTTTAAGATAATTTTAAGAATATTTGTGGGAATCAAATATTTGGATTAATTAAAATTGCGATTGATTACTTTAAATATTTGCAATCTTTGGAGTGAATATTCATGTTGAGATAAAGATCTAAACGCCTATGCTAGGGGAATCATAGATATATGGTAGTTTGGATTACAAACAAAAGCCCAGTCTTTGTATCACAAGTTCGACGAAGTAAATAACATATATACAATCATATATACAATCGGTCATTTTAGAGGAGAAATAACCGTTTAGACTCTTTGACATGAATTTCACTGCAATCACAAAAACCAGTTAAGTGTTTTAACTGACATATATTTTTTTTCTCAGTAGCAAGTGCAAAATGTTGCCTATTTAAGGGAGCATGTGGGGAGATAGATAAAAGTGTTTTGTATGTACACAATATATAGTCGACTGAAACGAAATACTTAAGAGTACTTTTCCTAAAATGTCATCAATTCCTTAGTTTCATGCAAAGTAATGTAATCGTTCTCATGGTATCTAAAAATCATGTTTCTTGAACTTTCCTATATATTTTTCAGACACAATATTTAGTTTTTTCGGTTAAAACTGATTCACTTTTCTAATTTTCAGAGTGGAGTGCGCAGCGACAGATAAAAAAACGTAGATGGCGTCGCATGAAGTTAATATGGAAACAAAATCAATTAACAATATGATGCAATGAACATAGCACCATTTATTTTATTTTACAAATATTTTAAATTTATAAATATAGAATATTGTAATCGATTATAATTTGATTTAATTAATCTTAATATTTAGTTTGAATAGAGTATCAGTAATTATATCAATTTGGTGATAATTTTCAATAGAATGTATAATTATTATTATGTACCTAAAAAGACGTAATGAAGAGGTCAAATTTTTTAACATTTTCCCATATTGTTTTTAGGTTCATGTATACCTATATATTTGAAAAAAGATATGGTATTTATACATATCAAGATAAAATTAGTTTCTTTATGGTATAAACTAGCTAATACTAGGTAGCCAACTAGTATCTTACTTTAAAGTTTCAAGGCAAGTTCAGCTACAAAATATTATAAAGCCAATCATTAGCACAGACATAGTTTAACAAGGTACTTTAATGGATGTAAAGATCGAGATAAAACAAACATATATTCATGAAGTGTGCACTGACTAAGAAAACTTTACACATCATCATTAAATCAAGAAATATATATAGTTTACATGCAAAGTAGGAGGAGTTAGAAAAACCACCTAGAAATGTGAAACTAACCCAAAACTAGTCCACACACAACTAATGAACGAACTCTCTCCAATAATAATTTCTCCATTAATTTCAACACTCCCCTTTAATGGAGAAAGGGTTGATTAGTACTCCTAACATCTCCCTAAATAACTTAGATTTAATTCTTCCAAGGGACTTAGTAAAAATTTCTATAGCATAATCACAAGTATTACAATATTGAATATAAAACTCCTTTGACTGAACCTTCTCTCTAACAAAGTGAAATTTGAAAACTCCCCTTTAATGGAGAAAGGGTTAACTAGTACTCCTAACATCTCCCTAGATAACTTAAATTTAATTATTCCAAGGGGCTTAGTAAAAATGTATGCAACATTATCATAAGTATTAAAATATTAAATATAAAACTTCTTTGACTGAACTTTCTCTCTAACAAAGTGAAAATGTGTATCAGTATGCTTTGTGTTTTTATGAAACACTCAATTGTTTGCAAGTTTGATCAAGCTCTGGTTGTCACATATGATAATTCTTGCATATTTTGTTCTTCTCCGGAATCATGGAGAAGTCTCCTCAACCAAAACTTCTTCACAGGTAGCTACACACATTGCATGATACTTGGCTTCTACTAAATACAAGCATTCAATGTTCTGCTTCTTGTTGCTCCATGCAATGACCCTAGAAACAATGTTGAATGCATAACCTTTTATGGATCATCGGTCATCTATTTTTTGGGCCCAGTATGAATCTGAAAAACCTGTCACTCTAACATCAAATGAATTAGTATATTTAATACCAAAGTCTAAGGTTCCTTGAGGATTCCTTAAGACGCCTTTCGTTGCAACCGAATGGCTCTTAAGAGTCTTTGAAATGAATTCACTGAAGACACTGACTGCAAAACCAAAATCCAACCCAGTTATGGTCAAGTAAATTATTGGATAATTATATATACCAGTTACAGAAGAGTTATACCCACACATATCCCTCCATTGCAACTGTTAGCATTTGTTTCAATCAATTTTGCAAGAGATTTTAGACATAGAAACTCAACTTTGTTTACCATAGTTAATATCTTAACTTGATTTACAGTACTACTATTTGGGCAACTATGGGTTATGTTTCCCACCATTTAAATATAATTCCTCATGTTCATTGTGTTTCAAGAAATTCATGTTCTTTCCGTACATTCTTCTAATTCCTTGGTGTTATTGTCAAACACTTGCTTCGTGCAATTCCCCTGCATTAGTCACAACAAGTAAAACTAGCACATTTGACTAATTAACATGTATAAAATATCATATAAGATTAGCTCAAACATAACCATCAAAATCATATGTACCGTCAATTATAGATAACTTGTAATCCACATAGATCAAAATCATAATCACATTCATAGACAACTTAAACAAAACACTGATACTTATCCTTGAATCACTTCTTAGCTTCTTTCTTCAGTACGCACTCTGAGTCAATTGCCATAGCAGACAATCACCTAGTGGGTTTTCTTCTATCATGTGCACCCGCACATAGTGTGCATTACGCACACACACAACTATACATGTAATATATCATCATGCAATACATGCATCCATACCAGTACCATATGTATTGTTTGTACACATTACGAGCTATACATGTGTACCTAATTTCAATTTCCATAGCATGAAATATCCTTCACACACATTTTTTCAACCATGCTAGTATTATGCCAAATATTCCTTCAATTTTTAATATTACCTTTAGGCAATTTTGACTAAACCACGCTTGGTTTGTCGATAGGAAATTAAGGAATTTCATGGTCTTGTTCAATTTATGTTATTCGAGAATAAGTAAATAATTTTTTTATGTGAATGTATTTAGGTGCTTTTATTTATCTAATCCCTTTCATGTGTTTTGCGGTTGCATAATAATTTGATCAAACTCATTCATACTACAACTTTATCATACCAATAACTTTTGATTTTTGGAATTTACTTGGTCGCTAAAACGGGTCTTAATGACCTCCGCCAAATCATAAAGTAAGCATTTAATATAGTATGACTTACAGTATTATACTTGAGGTTTAATAGCAACTTTTAGCCTTGTCTTTAAGAAAATAATTATTTGGTACTCAAAAGTACTCTACACATAAACTAATCATGTCATATGATTTACTATTCTTCTATTTACACTTCTTCTTACACCTTGTTGGCCATGAATACTTTAGTGTATGTTCAAAACCAATTGAGAAATAAATATGAATATAGATACATCTCCCATACATGAGTTATAAATGAAGGTTACCATACTCTCAATTCCACATGCTCCAAGTTTTCTAGGTACTATGCCTACCAAGTTGTGAACCTAAGTTACTCACATGTTTACACTTCTTCTTAAACATTAAATCACCTCTGGAAACAAAATAATATAACTCATTTATCAATTATCGAATGAATTCTTTCATCGTTTAGGAAATATTTTTTATGTTGTCCTATTCAGAACCAACAACACTATTAAGGCAATCTCGTGGGCAAACTTCTTCAAGATTTTTTGATAGTGGTATAAAATGTACATTTCATATTATATGTTTGAGTACAACCATCCTGATTACCAACCCCAGCTAACCATCCAATATGGTTAAAGCATCCTATTGATTCAACAACGAGTTGTTGCACAGTTTATCATCCTTCCTTCTAGAGCCATTTTTATATATCACTGCTTTGGTGCATGTATTATTTTATTGGCATAAGATCCTTAGATCCACATGACTATTTTAATGCGAAACATTTTGGCTTTATCAAGAATTTTTTAATTAATTTGGATAGTCATGCTCCAAATCTAGTGTACTTCTTACTAGTCATTAGACTACAACTGGATTGCTCTATTTTTAATTCAAGTGCATAAACGCCACCATATCCAATTTGTTTTTGATATAAATTTTATAAATACATACAAATTATTCTAATCTTATCACTTTCCATATGAAGTACCTTTGCAAGATCTAGCATCTTTTTCTTGTTGCATCTTGGAAAGACATATTGTAAGATATCAGTGGAACTCCATCCATATTTGAATGGGTATGCAGATCAAGGTTGTGAAGTTTTTTGTTGCATTCATTGAGTTGACACATTGGAGTTTGAGTCAAATCAATAATGTGGCCTTGAACTTGTATTTAATATTGTCTTACTAATATTAATCGTGAGCCTTAGGAGAATGTTTTACAGTTCCATTACATATTGTTACTTTTGGGTGACAGTACCATTGACCTACTTATGGAGGTCAGACCATTATTAATGTATGATTTCTTCATGCATACAATAAGTTCTATTGCATGTGTGCATACTCTTCACAACTTTGATGTTGGTTCCATCTATATTTGAACATAAAATTTGTGCTTCTTATTTATGTTAGCTACAATTACTTAGATATTGTTTTACTCAAAGACACCCATAGGTCCAAACTATGCATGTCCAATGAAATATGTATATGTTACTTAATATAATAACCTGGAAAAATTACATTCCACTTAAGAAAAGCTATGTAAAATACACACGTTCGAGTTTATAATAAAACTCATCACTAATACAAATCAACATAACAAACAAAAGCATTTATTGGCAAAACACTTAGTAAACATACTTAAGCAAATTCAAATGCAATGGAATATAAAATTTAAACACATACATTAACAAACAAACATTGACAAAACCACATGCACATACAAAGATACATCAACAAGCATTGGCAAAACAAATTCTCACATCTATATGCAAATTCAAACAGCACACAAAATACAAATATAGATAAGCAAATACACAATTTTAAAATTTTAAATATTAAACACAAAATAAAAATGCAAATAGAATATGATAAAAGGATAAAACTTAAGAAAATCTATGTAAAATATACACATTCAGGTTTATAATAGAATTCATGGCTAATACAAATCGACATAACAAACATAAGCATTTATTGGAAAAACACTTAGTAAACATCCTTAAGAAATTTCTAGTGCAATGGAATATAAAATTTAAACACATACATTGACAAACAAACATTGAAAAAACCACATACACATACAAAGATACATCAACAAACATTGACAAAACAAATTCTCACATGTATATGCAATTTCAAACAACACACAACAAATATACCATTCTAAATTTTGAAATATTAAACACAAAAT
>APFE030533784.1:0-12995 GCA_000404065.3 Pinus taeda | reverse complement strand
CATTTAACAAACCAGGAAAGAGGTGAATGTTTGCAAGAATTTCTATGTTTTTTGCATCATAATTTTGGGGCTACTTGTATCAATGATTCATATGTCGGTAATCATAGGACCAAAGTTCAGTGCAGAGGATTGAGCCGATATACTAATTGAGGACCAATCTTGATGACGAAGTGCTCAGACTTTTCAATGTGTGAACAAATGTATAATGAAACACGTATACATATCTGAAAGTATCAATAAGTACTTCCCATAGATGCAGAAAAATAATTATAAACCAATTTTCAACATTTTAAATGTGCAAACAAAATTATCCAAAAACGATATCCATAGCTGGAGAAAAATTCTATAAACAACGTATCCATAAACGATATCCATACCCGTAGAAAAAATTTATAAACAACATATCCATAAACGATATACATAGCTGTAGAAAAAATTTATAAACACCACATTACATTGTGTAAAGAAAATTGTCCATAAACGCTGTCCATAGTTGTAAAATGCTTTTATAAACCATACTTTAAAGTAAGGCTCGAAGAAGCGGCGTGGCTTCAAATATGCAAACAAAATAAACGATATCCATAGTTGCAGAGAAAATTTATAAACAAAGATCTAAACGATATCCATAGTTGCAGAGAAAATTTATAAACAAAGATCTAAACGATATCCATAGTTGCAGAAAAAAATTATAAACAAAGATCGAAGAAGAAGAGGCATGGAATGTTAAAGTAATATGAATTGACAGAAATGGCTACTTACCTCAAGCCCGATTGGAAGTAGAGTTATGAAGTGAAAAGGGCGTTGAGCGTGGATCGAACACATGATATTCATATATTCATTCTGAATCTCTCTCGACAAAGATACAGATCAAACACACGATCTTCAGAGGCATGGCTTCAAATGTGAAAACGAACTGCATTATATCCATAGTTGCAGAAAAATATTATAAACAAAGATCGAAGAAGAGGAGGCATGGAATGTTAGGATAATTTGAATGGACAGAAATGTTTACTTACCTCAAGCCTGATTGGAAATAGAGTTATGAAGTGACAGAGGCGTTGACCGTGGATCGAACACAAGATATTCATATATTCAGTCTGACTCTCTCTCAACAGAGATACAGATCGAACACACGGCCTTCAAACATATTCAGTCTGACGCTCCCCAATCAAAGATACAGATCGAACACACGATCTCCATATATTCAGTCTCCTTCTCTCCCAGAAAAGATACAGAGCGAACAAAATTGGCGTTAGCCATGAAAACACTATCATCGAACAATTGGGCATGAGCATAGTTTCGAAATCATCACATATTGGCTGGGTGAGATTGTGATTGTGAGAAAATGGCTATGAAGGGAACGGCTCGAATTCAAGAGACAGTCCATAAAATCAAAAAATTACCTAAATTTAGAAACTACAGCCCAAAAAAGCAAAAATAACATAAATCTAAAAACAGAGTATGAATTTGCGAGTGTGGGAAAACGGCTATGAAGGGCATGGCTCGAATTCAAAAGGACAACCCATAAAAGAAAAAAGTACAGCCTGAAAAAGTAAATTTAGAAACCTAGTGTGAAAAAACACAAATAACTTAAATTTAAATTTAGAAACAGAGTGTAAATTACATTTAGTAAAAAAAACCACTTTTAAATTAAAAAAATACAAACCAAAATAATTTAACTTTAAAATTGATAGAAAGCAAAGTAAAAAATTAAAAGTTAAATTTAAAATTAAAAAATATAAATTACATTCCGTGAAAAAAACTACAAGTTAAATTAAAAAAATACAAACCAAAATAATTTACCTTTAAATTTTGAAGAAAGCAAAGTAAAAAATTAAAGGTCAAATTTAAGAAATTTCTTTTGAGGTAAAAGATTGGCAATTTCGCTATATCCCCAACCAGTGTTTGGCTTGGTTGATATCAAACTCAACAACGATTATCTCTCTTTTCAGTATGGGAAAGAACAAGAGTTATCTCTCTCTTTTAAGTGGGGTGATTAACACTGAACAACAAGGAAAAGAGGATGTGATAATCTCAGAACTAGGACCTCACAAAAAGGTAGGTTTGGCTATTAATGCAAAGCTATATGATATGAAAACTAATTTCAAAGCTAGAAAGAGAAAATACTTGATGGAAAAGTAAAAATTAAAACTTAAATTTCAAAATAATATTTATTTTGGTTTGAAGTAAAAAATGGATAGTTTCAAAGTTAGAAACTCTGACTATTTAATTGTTTTTAAGTAAAAAACACAAAATTTCAAAGTTAAAAAGTAATGGTGAAATTTAAAAACTCAATGTTTAAATTGCTTTCTTCATAGTCAAGGGAATATGTACAAAGTTAATGCTTAAATCTGAAATGTCAATCTTTATCTCAGTGACTCACACTATCAATTTGAATTGACAATTACGAAAATGGGGTGAAAGTCATTATACATAATTTTGTTTGCTAAAATTTAAAGATAAGTTGTTAAATGAGAAAAATAATATTAAAATTCATATGGCTTCACAACATTTTTCACTAATAAAATAGCCTTCTTAACTAATAAATAAAATCAAATAGATTAATAATCCTCTTCATTAAAGTCGTATGGATTAATAATCCTCTTCATTAGTAATTAAAAATTAATTAATTTGTATTTTTTTCTAAATACTTTTAGGTTGGAAAATTTAAATGATAAATATATAAATAAAATATTTGTTTCAAAGTTTAAGATAAACTATTTTTTTCAATATTTCTAAAAGCCTTCAAAAATTGTAGGAGTATCAAAAACTTAGCTACCAATCACAAGGGTTTTTTTAAGTACAACCCATTAGGTATTGGATTAAAACAATGAGGGAAATCATAAGGAAACACACATTGGGTTTCCCAATAATATTTTGATCTATAAAAATATATATTAATATATGTACCTACAAATTCACTAATGATAATGAATTTATTATTAGATATTTCTAGATATTGCACTATATGTTAACCCCCACAAAATTGTTTCCCTTATTTAAAGTAACATTTGACCGCTTTGACAAAAATATCTTATACAATATGTGCCCCTTAACCAAAAACCATTATGAATGTCAAAACACTAACATGACTCATAATTGCTAATTTACTGTGATCACTCATACTCTTAGATAATTAAATACCCTTCCATAATGCAACCTCTATCAACTATTACCATTAAAAAACAATGAAGTTGGTCACTTGACAATTATTAAGGGACTAACTCTAAAATTAATTGAACCATAATGCACTATGATCTTTAAAACACACTGAATTATATAGACTATGACCCCTAAGTACACTTCATGATCATGACATTGTAATTCTTGAAATTTTACAATACACATCAATTTTAATATCTAACACATTAACTCTACCATTAAAACTATAACTTTTATGCACTTAAAGTGTCATAACATAGTGATCAATTTGAATCAAGTGTAATTCACATTTATTTCTTTAGGAATGGAATTTAAAGGATACAAATCAAAATATATTGAAACCATTATACAAATATTAAATCTTTATCTAACCTCATTATTCATGAAAACCCCCCTTTGAGTGAATGCAAGATATGCAAGACACCTTCCATGTGATTTGGAAGCGAATGGTAATACAATATAAAAATATATTTTTTGATATTATTGACAAATTAATAAATATATTTTAGGAAAAACATTAAAATAAATGGAAATATAATAAAATAGATATACAGTGAATGAGAAATGTAATACTTTTAATTAACAAGGAGATAATTGTTCAACATTACACCTTGTTTACGATAGGTAACACTGACATCACCTCCTATTGCAACTCTTCTGCTAAAAATGATCATATTTTTATTATATATGAACAATGACAAACTCCTTAGTTCTCCTTCTTATCAAAAGAAGCCATGGAGGTGAGATAAACTTGGACATGCATAAAAAACATTAAAGAAATAAAAGAAGAGTACAATGTTTCTTTGACTAAATTATATAATATAATTACATTTATGCATCCTAAATTGTCTTTAATCATTTCAAATAAAAAAGTATCATGAAATGTACACGCCCTTAGAATTGAGGATTTTCATGAGTACTATGTCACAAAGCCTCACAACATGCAAACATTAAACGACCCACAACTTTATTCCTTGTTAGTTATTCCCCATATTTTAGTTTTATTGAAGAATGTCTCATGTTATCTTCTCCTTTCATCACTTAATTCTTTTGTATATTTTGCACAACTATGACATGTTTTTTCTTTCTCCTCAAATGGTTCTATCTAGTAGCAAAACTTTGATGGAAATTTATTTTAAAGCTTATAAACCTTGCCTATCATTATTACTCCCTAATATCCACAATGTTAAATGCTTAATGATATTTTCGTAAAAATTTTGAGAGTTCTAATTATTTTTAAGTTAAAATAATTTTAAAGTATAAACTTTGAGCAAATAAATTTAAAAAAATGTCAAAATTGACAACTATTTTTATTTTTTTATTTTGAAAAACCTTAGAATATTACCCCCAATAAATTTCTCTACTACGTGGAAAATTATTAGGCTTATTTACATTGGAACATTGTTTATTCTACCAAGAGCTCATAGACTATCCGTCAATATTATCTCATTTTTCGCTTTACTTAGTCATGCCCCTTCCTCGTCAAGGGTGATTTAACTCCCAGAGGATGATAGAAACTATACCTAACCACTTTAACCATTAAATATGTTAGTTGAGTACCCTACTAAATATATGTGGGATTTCCCACTTTCTTATTTATATGGGTCTATAACTATGCATAATCATTTGCCACTTGCTCCTTGTTCACAATCGCTAGCAAAGGCCGCTTCATTCATGTAGAAAATTTGGACATATATATTTTGGTTTGTGCGGTCCTATGCATTTTAATTATGATAATGAAAATAAATGTACGAAATATTATGTTGATGATTACACTGGAATGTGTTGGGTGTACTTACTAAAAAGTAAATCTCAAGCTTTCAAAACATTTAAGGACTTTCATGTATGGTTTGAATATGAAGCATGATCACACATTGTCTCTCTTCATACCATTAATGGAATATAATGTAATCTAATGAATATGAAAAATATATTTGCAATCACGGGATTCAACATAAGGGCATAGTTCCATACAATTCTAAACAAAACTAAGTGGTGGAAAGAATGAACATTACTCTATTGAATATAGTTCTCTCAATGAGGTTTTTCAAAAATAGAACATTGATGTTTTGGAATTATGTGATCATATTTGAAATGTATGTGAAAAAATTATGTCCATCTCACACTTTAGAAAAAGTGTCCTTGTAAAATGTGGTATGGATGAAATCTTTCGATAAGCCATCACAATGTCTTTGGTTCCTCTACATTCACTTATGTTTGTTATAGTATAGCCATTATTGGGTATATCACTATAAGTTTTCACTTCTTACTTTGTGGTTGTGATGTATCATAAGTTGGTTACAGTTTCCTCAAAGGATATCAGGGTAATTTCTACTTTTTTCAGTGATTTCGAAATGAACTACCTTTCATACAGGGAGTTCCTTCCAATATTGTACAATCTTTCTAGAATTTTCATTCTATGATTAAACCGTAACTTGATTCTCATCTCGATATAATTTCTCTTTATACAATCATATATGTACAATCTTAATGTTCTTTCATTTACAACAAAGCAACGGATTGAAGGATGTCATCTATATTACTAAGGTTATACTCTAGTTATCTCAAAACCTTCTATAATGTTCTTTGCCTAATTAATCTAAAGTGATTCCAATTCAAACAAAGGAATTCCTTTCTTGTGTGTGTATATTAGTCTATGACCAACTTGGGTTATATTTTGACATTGTTTTGGGGTCAAAATTCATGCAAGTTTTTTTGCCTATGCTTTAGCCTTCAAGTACTTATCAAATGTTTCCTCTTTACAGGGTTTTGATGTCGGTTTCCATTTTCACTTGATGTTGGCTACAAGGAAATTTGATGTTGTTTGAGTTTAAAGAAAACCCTTATATAGCTAGTGCTTTTCCCAAAATGCACGACGCTAAAAAAATGCATGTATATCGATTTCAATTCAACGGATTTACCCTCTCTTCGTTAATGAAAATATTTGATTATGATAAAATAATTTTGGTTGTCTTATGGCCCCAATAGTGTAAATATTTCTTTTTATTCATAAGGACAATTCATACAATGTATTTACTTCTTACTATGTTTAATGAAGTGATTCCATCAAAAGTTTACAATACTATAATATTTTTTCTATTTATATTATGAGTACACATTAGACATTCATGTCAACTCTATATGATTACTCAAAATAATAATTATTCAAAATATGTGGAATACCAAAATAATAAACAAGGCCATATATGATTCCTAATATCCTATGTTTCTCAAGTAAACGTAAAAGAAGAAGAACATAAGGCTTCTTATTCAAGAAACAATGTTAAATTTAACCCAACGTTTTTTAAATCAATGATAATTAGATGAAACTAGTTATTCCCAAACAAATGGTTCATTGAAAAATGAAACAAGAACTATAAGTGTTTAACAGACAAGCAAAAGGTTTAAACAAAATAAACACAAAATTTTTATCTTGATAAATCCTTCAAATTCTTGGCCAAGATATCAGATCTAAACATAAAAGAAATTTCATGTACTTGAATGACTATATTTGTGAATATGGAAATATTTATGAATGAATTACTTATCATTTAATAGTAGGATATTATGTATGCGAAGAGATATGTTCTGGATTAATAAAAATGTAGCCTTCATTTCCAAGAGTGGAGAAGAGAGTGAAAATTTAATATTTGAATATAAGACATCAATCTTAAATTAACTTCCATATCTCCACATCCACCACCACCACCATCATCTAATCGCCCACATCAACCTCCTCCTCATCATCATCCATAGCCTCCTCCTCCTCCACCTCCTCCTCATCCTCCTCCTTTCCTCCACCTCCAGCTCCTCCACCATCTTCGCCTCCTCCTCCTACTATTCCAACATCTCCTGCAACTCCACCTCCACCTCCTTCTCCTTCTCCACCTCCACCACCTCCTCCTCCTCCACCACCTCCTCTTTCCCCACCTTGAAATCCAACTCTTCCTCTCCCTCCTCCTCAGCCTCCACCTCCTCCTCCTCCACCTCCTCCATCGACTCATTCACCACCAGCTCCTCCTCCTCCTCCTCCTCCTGCTCCTCCTCCACTTACACCTTTCTCTCCTCCTTCTCCTCATCATCCACCACCACCTCCAACTCCACCTCCACCTCCTCCAACCCCTTCTCCTTTTCCTCCTTCTCCTCCTCCACCTCCAACTCCACCTCCTCCACGACCTCCTCCTCCTCCTCTACTTCCTCCACCTCCTTCTCCAGCTAAACCTCCACCCCCAAATTCACCTCCTTCTCCACCTCAACCTCCACGTCCACCTTCACCTCATCCTCCACTCATCCTCCGCCTCCACATCCACCTCCACTTCCACATCCTCCTCCTCTTGCTCCTATTCAACCTCATCCCCCTCCTCCACACCCTTGTCATCCTCCTCCTTCACATTTTCCTCGTCCACCTCTACCTATACCTCCACCACCTCCTACTCCACCACCAACTTCATCCAAAACCCGTCATCCAGCTCCTCCTCCTCCTCCAGCTCCACTTTTTCCTTCCCCTTATCCACCTCCTCCATGAATAACATGACCTTCTCCTCTTCCTCCTCCCCCTTCAGCTCCACCACACCCTCCATCTCCTTCTTCTTATCTACCTCCACCACCACCTCCACCTCCTCCTCAAATACCTTAGCCTCCTCTTCCTCCTCCTCTTCTACATTCACCAACACCACCACCACCACCACCTCCTCCTCCTTCTCCTACTCCTCTGCCTCCTTCTCTTCCTCCTCCTCCTCCTCCTCATCCTCCACCACCACCACCACCACCTCTTCCTCTGCCTCTGCCTCCACCTCTTCCTACTCATCCTCTGCCTCCACATCCTCCACTGCTCGTGCCTCCTTCCATGCCTCCTCCTGCTCCATCTCCTCCTCTGCCTCCTCCTTTACCTTCTACCTCTCCTTCACCGCCACTGCTGCCACCTTCGCTAACAGGGAGCTTGGATTACATTACCCCTTATTAACAAGGAGTGACAATTTTGTTTTTCTATTTCATGTGTCATGCACTAAACCAGGACTAAAAATCGTAAGTCTAGGTGAAGGCCATGAAGACAAATCTAAGCACAACATTCTTGTATTTACTTTGGAAGAAATAATGGAGGATTAGTTAATCATCTGGCATCTGAGGCTCTTTGAGGATATTTAGGGCATCCAAGATGAGAGTAGGAAAGAGGATCTATATTATTTTGGGGTTATGAACCAAAGATAAGAATAGTCCTATAAGGTCATACTCAGTGAACACCTCGATGGGTATGTACCTTGAGAGACAATGATTAACGTGTCTATGATCATTGGTCTTTCCAACATTGTGCTCTCATATAATGAGAGAGAGTTTTTGGTCAAGGCCTTACTATGGAAACAATCTTGGTTACTATGATGCTATACATATCGATTACCAATCCGATTCTTCTTATGATAAATTGTTTAGATTTAAAATGACCAAGTACCATTATAAATACCTTCGTAGTTAAGAGGGAGTGTTCAATAAAATGTAACTAGGTTTAAGCAGAAAAGGTTACAGGTGCTGATATATTGGAGGAGGGCTTAGTGGATGAATTAATATTGGAAGATAAGACACCACAGCAGGCACCACAACATAATAGTCAGGCTCCATTAAGGGGTGAATTAAAGAAATTATTAAATTATTGTTAAAGTGTTATAAAATTCTTAGGGTTTAAGGTTTAGGGTTTATAACACTTAAGTAAATTATTTTAACAAACACTTAAATAAAAGTTACAAAATGATTTTTTTAAATCGGTATACGGTTCAGTGTATAGGATTTGAGGTTTAGGGATTAGGGTTTATAACACTTTAGTAAATGATTTTAATAAAAACTTAAATAAAAGTTACAAAAGACTTTTTAAAACGTTACGAAATGCTTAGGGTTTAGCATTTAGGGTTTTGGGTTCAGGGATGAGGGTCTACGGTTTGGGGTTTAGTGTTCAGGGTCTAGGGTTTAGGGTTTGTAACACTTTAGTGAGTGCTTTTAATGAAAAATTAGAAAAAAGTTGCAAATTTTTTTTTTAAATGTTATAAAATGCTTATGGTTTAGGGTTTAGAATGTAGGATTTGGTGTTTAAGCTTTAGGGATTAGAGTTTAGGGTTTATAACACTTTAGGAAATTCTTTTAATAAACACTTGAGTAAAATTTACAAAACCATTTTTTAAATGTTGTGAAATGCTAAGGGATTAGGGTTTGGGGTTTGGGGTTTAGGATTTAGTGTTTAGCATTTAAGCTTTTGTGTTTATAACACGTTAGTAAATTCTTTTAATAAACACTAAAATAAGATATATGAAACACTTATTAAAATTTTATAAAGTGCTTAGAGTTTAGGGTTTATAACACTTTAGTAAATGATTTTAATAAACACTCAGAAAAAGTTACA
Organism: Pinus taeda; assembly: GCA_000404065.3. Taxonomy (NCBI): domain Eukaryota; kingdom Viridiplantae; phylum Streptophyta; class Pinopsida; order Pinales; family Pinaceae; genus Pinus; species Pinus taeda. The sequence goes on along the minus strand of APFE030533784.1, from coordinate 3,448 downwards.
AAATGCTTTTTAAAATGTTATAAAATGATTAGGGTTTAGTGTTTATAATACTTTAGTAAATTCTTTTAATAAGCACTTAGAAAAAGTTAAAAACGATTTTTAAAATGTAGAAAATGCTTAGGGTTTAGATATTAGGGATTAGCATTTAGGGTTTTGGGTTTGTGGTTTAATGTTTAGTGTTTAGTGTTTATACAAACGAAAAATGAAAAATTCTTGGATAATGAAAATGAAAAAACCTCCTTGCTATGTATGGGAGTGAGGGGTGACAATATAATCAAAGCTGATATAACAATAATAATATAAGGGCACATCAATAACAATAGTGGGCTTCTATGGGGCACAATAATAATAATATCAGGCCAATAGGGGTACAAAAATAACAATAAGGGCTACAATGAAAATAGAAATTGGGGAATCACTAGTATTTTAGGGACCTAACATAAAATGCTTAGGGTTCAGGGTTTAAAATGTTATAAAATTCTTAGATTTTAAGGTTTAGGGTTTATAATACTTTAGTAAATCCTTTTAATAAACACTTAAAAGAATGTTACAGAACACCTTTCAAAATATTATAAAATACTTAAAGTTTAGGGTTTAGGTTTTAGTGTTGAGAGCTTATAACAATTTAGTAAATGATTTTCATAAACATTTAAAAAAAAACTATAAAATGCTTATTAAAATGTTATAAAATACTTAGGGCTTGGGTATTAGGGTTTGGGATTTAAAGTTTATGGTTTATAACATTTTAGTAAATTATTTTAATAAATACTTATGTAAAAGTTACAAAACACTTTTAAAATGTTACTAAATGCTTAGGGTGTAGGGATTTGGGTTTAGGGTTCATGGTTTGAGGTTTATAACACTTTACTAAATGATTATAATAAACACTTAAATAAAATTTACGAAACAATTTATGATTTAGGGTTTAGGGTTTAGGATTTCAGGTCTGGAGTTTAAGGTTTAGGGTTTATAACAATTCAATAAATTCTTTTAATAAGCACTTAACTAAAAATACAAAGCACATTTTAAAATGTTATAAAATGCTTATGGTTTAGGGTGCAGGGCTTACGGTTTGGGTTTTGGGGTTTAAGGTTTAGGGTTTATAACACTTTAGTAAATGCTTTTAATAAACACTTAAATAAAATTTGCAAAACACTTTTTTAAATGTTATAAAATGCTTGGGGTTTAGGTTTTGGGATTTAGGGTTTACAATAATTCAATAAATTATTTTAATAAACACTTAAATAAATGTTACAAAAGAGTTGTTAAAATTTTGTAAAATTATTAGGGTTTAGTGTTTATGGTGTAGGGTTTGCGTTTTATGGTTTAAGGTTTAGGGTTTATAACCCTTTAGCAAATTATTTCGATAAAAACTTAAATAAAATCTACAAAACTTCGCCCTTCATTAAATGGTGGAGGGTTAATAACCATTTGTTGTTGCTAGGTTGGAAATGTACTTGTCAAGGTAACAGGTTGACAAGCAAGAGACTATTGAATGAATTATCAATGAATCTCATCCATTGAGAGGCATTAATGATTGAGATGGTCTTCCGCACAAATCTTACAAGGAAGATGGATTTTTTCTCCTTGTCTTTTGAGCCAACCCCAACATTCTCTATGCTTTACGATGCTCTTTGTTCCTAACTCAAAGGTCTAGATTATTTCTCTTTCCTCTTACCTCATGATTACTAAGGGTTATTTGTCGATGTGGAATGAATAGAGTTGATCTCATTCGTGGGAAGAAGAGAATTATGAGTTTGAGTAGGAGGCTTTCTAGCTAGCTTACCATAACATATACTCATTGACCCATTTGAACGGTTGTCTCACTAATTCCTCAAGAACAGATGGACCCCACTACACCATAGGAATGGGTTCTTGGTATATAATTCTTAGGATCAGCTGATGAGGAAGAGAAATATAAATGATCTCATATAAGTTACCTACCTAAGAATAGACCATCGCAAGCTGATGGGCATGGAATGATGGCTGACCCTCAATTTGGACTCCTACCATGGAAAAATATTCAATAATCCTAGATATGAAGGACTTTATGAACCACTCACACAATAATTCATTAAGGAACTTGGTTCTCAAGTGACTTCATCTTGTTCTCCACTCGTGAATATGACTATAAATGTGGACGGATGTATCCTGATAGAAGTTGGTGAGAATATCGGTTCTAGTATCATACCTAACATGCAACTCAGAGTGATTGACAAATTCATATGACAAAGACATGAAATTATCATAAGTAGTGCACCCAAAGTCAATGTACCATCTGGAAACACCACCAACAAGAGTCTGCTACAAAATAAGCAACCTTAAACTACCATCCATGAATGAGTTGGAAGGGAGCCACAAGTTATAAGTGGTAGTATGGGTTGTAGGGTCTTCTTTAGGCTTATCGTTGAAGGGTCTTCTTTGGGCCTACTTTGAAGGGTTTTTCGGGACTCTCGTTAGTTCCCTAACCAATCACAGAATTCCAGCATTGAAAAAGTCTGAGCAACAACATTTTGAGGTGCGTTGGGTCATAGTTTGTGACCAATATTGGAACCGTTAGTTTGCAGCCTATGAGAGCCATTTGTTGGAGTTTCCTTGGGCATGAATGCACTCCAACTAGGAGAAGATCGCACAATGGATGGTTTTCCTAGGAAAGAACATAAAGTTGATGTAGGAGATGATCCCTGTAGCAATGCAGACAGGGGACTCAAAACGTCATCATGTATATGGAAGTGTGGATCCAGATAAGGAAAATCCAAGAATTAATGAAGGGACCCAGCTAGTGCTTGTAGCTACCACACCTTCCCAAGGACAATGGTGAAAGGTTAAAAATAAGAAATGGAGAAAAGGGTAACATGTTTACCACCATTTTGGAGTTGTATTTTTGGTCTCTGTGATCATCAGTTTCGATTGGCGGGATTGAACGCATTATCGGAATCTACATGTAATTTGCTTTCAATAATAAAATTATGATTTTTCCTAAGGAAGAAAGAATATATTAATTAAAAACAATTATAAGAGAATATGATTTTCAAATACGCATTGAATAGTATAGTGGTGGTTATAAAGGAAAAAAAAACTTTGTCATTCATGATGCCATGGTCAATTACCAAAATAAGTGAAATTTTATTAAATTGAACATGCATAATTTAATGCAAGCATTCAAATAATTTTAAGTGTATCTCCTGCATTAGATACTATGGATGCTTAAAATCATCATAGAAGTTATTTGTATCAAGTTTTTCAGAAATTTGTTTAGTGACCTTCCATATGGTATATGATAATGAAAGTTTTTTGTGTGTTCTAGAATTCATAGACATAGAAACACAAACAAGAGAAAAGACAAACAAGTAAATACATTACATAAAATAAAAACACAAACATTTAAAACCCTATCATCATGAAACATCCATTGTAACGAATTATAAATATATATTGATTAAAAATA
>APFE030533781.1:0-20118 GCA_000404065.3 Pinus taeda | reverse complement strand
TTATATTATTTATTTTGTTATATTTTAAATACTTTGATATTTATTAAGGTTAACATTTTTTTAAAATTTTAGATATTCATTACTTATATTTTATGAATCTATATATTAGTTAATTATTTATTGTATTTTAGTTTTTCAATTTGAATTACAATTAAGTATAACTTTATTATACTATAAGTTATGGTTGTTTCAATGAATATTATTATTATTATTATTATATTTGTTGCAATTTTTCCTTTCCATTATTCAAAAATTCCTTTATCATTTGTTTTTTTTTTTAATTTTTTAATTTTTTTTTTAATTTTGATGATGATGTGTAAAACATTATTTCAACTATTTAAATGTATAAGTAAATAAATATTTAAATATACCTCTCAATATTTTATTATTATTCATTGTGTGTGAGTTTGTATTTTTTTATATTAATTATTATGTTTATATTGACTATTTTATATTTATTGGTTATGTTTATAATACAATAAATATTAGTTTCTATTAGAAAATATTTGGGGCAACCATAAAACTAGGAGGTGTGAGAGTTTTGGATGAAATATTTTTCTGGTGGCTAGATTGCCATATCTAGTGGGTGTCCACCTAAGCTCCCACCCCATGCTCCTATATCACTTCTTTTAACTCATGGTCCCAAATAGTGGTGATAAGAGAAGGAAAGTCTTTCTAGTTTTGTCAAAGAAGAAATTTCAAAGGCTAAGGTTTTAGTGCCCCAATCAATAACACTAGTAATGCATCTAGGTAAGCATGGCTTAGTAGGCCAATCTATGGGGATTAGTTCCTCACAAAAAAAGTATAAACCCAAATTTTGTGTGGAAAAACTTTTTTCCTTGCTTTTTGAAGAACAAAGATGATCGAGATCTAATTCTTCAAAGTACACCTCTCTTTTGTGGCAGCCCCACCCTTGTTTCTCTCACAAAAATGCATTGCAAATAATTTAGAGACATGTAAAATTTAAAAGAGGGGACTAAGTCAAACAGACACATATTATAGAGGAGGAAGATTGCTTGCTTGACGTGTTCAGGTTTTTTTACTATTGGAGCAACACATTATTTTAGGGTGGTTAAGTTGGGAAATATCTGGGTTGATCAACGCCTAAGGGAATCAAACCCCTTTGGCCATACTAGCACAGACTAACCCAAAGGGGGTGGAGGAGAATTGACCCTGCTACCTCAAGGCGGTACTTAACAATGGGGACTCTACTAGTTGAGATAACCCTTGGGGATACTATTGGAGCAACAATTAGCAGAAACAAATTACTTTCTTTCCATTGGGCTATGGAGTCAAATAAAACTACATACTCACCAAAAGTTCAAAGGAGTAGCCATAGGGCCTTTAGATTAAATTATGGAATGGAGAGAAGGCCTTATTGAGCATGGATTGAGAAGCATTTAAGAATTTCTCAATGACACTTTCAAAAGAAAACATACACATTGTAAATACAGTCCAAATAGGGTGGTCAAAAACATGTCCTATTTTTCACATCTCTTATTTTACAATTAGATTTCAAATGCATAACATGAAGAAAATAATAGTGAAAACACAATTACAGTAGGAAAAACATCACCAATGTTTCATAACACGTATATTGTGAAGAGTCGTTTATTAATAGTGCTCCAACAACTTGGAAAAAGTACATTGCTTGATAGAAAATGTTACAATGTTGAGGAACCAACCTCAATACTTCGAATGAATGAAGTATTTAAACATAATTTACAAAAATTATTAAAATTAATACCTCACTCACATGGAATTCTATTATTAACTGAAACTAACATAAATGAAATAATGTGACCAAAAGATGTGAATCTAGCGAAGGGCGATCTAGACATCTTGCACTTCTTTGGTGGAGAACAGTTGCTCAGTGGCCACTATTTGGGTGTTGAGCTCGTATTTTTAATCCTAGAATTCACACAACTTATCCCACTACTCTTCATGTGGAATGACAATCTTTGTTACCTTGAGGTAGATCTCATGTACCTGAGAGAGCAAAAGTGGGTTTCACTATAAAAATGTGTTTTATCCCATGTTGGATAAAACTCATGTTGCTGATAGCTTGATAACATTCTCTCCTTGTCATAGTACCTTTGATGTGGGAAGACTTGGCTATATCCTTTGCAATGTCTTGAAGCTTCTTCATGTAATCTTCCATGGTCATCAATTTATCATTAATCATAATTAAAGAAGGGAGATATTTCTTGTTTAAAGCTTTTATTCTAGTGGAAAACATGTTGAATGTTACCTCCAAAGTGTGACATTTCTTTGTAAGCTCTAAAACGAAGTTCTTCTTTGTTAGAAGCTTCTTTACTTCCAAGCCTATTTCTATTCTATCATCTACTTCCAAATCATCCAACTCATCTATTTTTGGAATTGAGAAACTTTATGATGTTGTTTGTTGTGGCACCCATTTCTCTCGATTCAGCATTGATAATGGAAATGGTTTGGTTGGATTTCTCCATCAATTCCTTGTGGTCAAATATAATATGGATACATGGCCAGATTTCATCTCTCTTTTCAATTATATTGTTCCACATAATTTCTTTAACCTCGGGAGTGTGTTGCCAAATAGAGGATTGAGCTAACTTCTTCCATACCTCTATCTCGTTTTAGTCTTTGTATTTTGATCTTGTTACTTGAGCCTGCAATATTTTGATCTCTTTAGTCTCCAGAGACATGTTGTGCACTGCATTTGCCAACTGCAACAGGCCCTGTGCTTGTTGTAGAAGATGTAGTTGTAGGAATGGTTGTGATAGGGAGTGCTTCCAAAGGGACAACAACCATTTTGGTGCCTTTTCCATTTTATTTAATCATATTTTCCATCTTTGTCTCCATTTGCTTCAACTGTACACTCTGTTCTATGATGAGCTTCATCATGTTTGCCTTTTGTGTCTTTGTTTCTTCAATATCCTTGGCTAGAGTATCTTCTGTAGCTGGTAATTTCAACTTCTTCCTTAATGTTGCTATGTCTGTATTCTTTTTCCTTACTAGCTCTTCTGAATCATCGATGTTTGCAGGGTCATAACCTACTTTGATAACCAAATCCTCCAGAACTTTGATCTTGGTGTCTTTGGCAAGTGCAGAGACCTCCTTCGTCTTTAGTTGTGATTGAACATTGTCTAATGTGACCTGCAATTTAGAAAAACTAATAGTAGTGTTAGTGAAATTGGAAAAAATAATTTGTCGAGTCTACTTGTGCATCTCCATTTGGTCAATGGGATGTATGTCTTTTACATCAAACTCAAATGTTTTCTTCTTGTAGTGTAATGATGGCGTGGGTTGGGGAACATGTGCCTCCAGGAATGCCATTTGAATTTTACCTCTCTCTGAATTGAAGGCTAACAACAACCTGCTTTGAGAAATGGAAGTCTTATTTCGAGAACTGATTGTAGGTGTTGATTTTCAAGGTGTCATTCCTCATTTTAAACTTTTTAAAAATATCAAATACACTTTTCTCTGTCTCCTCTGTAGTATATTTGTTGGTATTCATAACCTGCTCTTGATCATGTGAATTTGTGGACGTAGTGGGAGAGAGTGTAGCTTGGTCACCTACTAATGAGGAAATAAGTGGCTTTCTCGTGGCAATAATGTTCTCCTCGTCTAAATCCTTGGTGAGGCTTAGGTTTGAACTAAGTTTGGCCTTCTTCCTATACATGATTTTGAAGCCTTCACTGAAAATTTTAGCCCCTCAAAGGGACTATTCTTCTCTACTTCTCTTTGTTGTTTTCTCCTGCATGGTAGGATTCTGTACTATGGAGGATAACACCTGATCCTCTGCCTCTTGTAGGGTGCTTTTACACCATTGTAGCTGGTTTTTATACTTTTCTATCTCTAGTGTGGCTCTTTAAAAAATAAGAAGTCGACTTGTTTTCCAATCTTAACTTAGAAATGACCCCTAATGGATCATATGACCAGGTGAAACTAAGACTCAACTGCATTTCTTTTAGTAGCTTATCTGCTTCTTCCCCTACTTCCGTGTTGTTGCAAATTAAATGCCCTATTTGTGTTTTGATTTTGAATTGGGACTTCTTTTTCTCGATCAATTTCATGTAATTCTAGTGTATGTACATCTTTATTGATTGAAATATTTACGTAAAAATCATCAAGCTGTTTATTTACACTAACATATTCAACAATCTGATTTCCTACTTCAGAGTCTGAATATTGACTAATGTGATCTTCTACTTCAGAGTCTATGCTATTGTCTTCATACTCCTCTTTATATTGCAAAATGTTTTCAAACTGCTTATCACTTCCAAATACCTGCCAATGTCTCATATTATCAGGTACAACAGGACGATGTTTAATCTTCACTATATATTGTTTGTTTATATGAGGCATTTGGCATGTGCTAGCTAAAAAGTCTAAGCCATTAGCCAACACATTGTGATTCCTTTGAATGAAAGAAAGATCATATTCTTCAAAAGTTCTTAAAAAGTCAAGGACAACATTCGTGTAGTTTCTCAACCTATGATGTTTTGCAGCATTTTCTCCCTTGATCTTTTTAATAATTAATTCAGAATATCCTTGAACAAAAATTCTTTTAGCACCTAATGTCTTTAATAATTGCAGTCCTAAGAGAAGTATCTCATATTCTGCTATATTATGGGTGCATTGAAAATTGAGTTTATAGTAATGACCTTCTACATGATCATCACTCAAATTTGCATCATTAGTTTTATCCCCAATGTTTAATGCCTTCACTACCTGAGTCCTTTATACATTCTCGTTGATTAATTCAGTTAAGGGGATTGAAATTTTCAGCTTGGCAAGTTCATTTTCTATATTGAATGGTGTTAGATTTTTAAGCATGTTTGAAAAATCAGATTTATCAACAACTATTTTTGTGGCTGGTTGAATTTGTTGGTTGGTAGAAGGTAGCTTAGTTGAGTATTTCTAGAAGAAGTATGAATTAGATTTTCCATAGTATCTTTTGTTAGTTTTTTTCCCAAATTTTTTGTGGCTTTCTTAGATAGATTTTGTGTAATTATCTTGGGATCAGAATCATAGTCCTTTTTGACAGGACTTTCTACATTCCTTTTACTTGCAGTATCTTGATTTTTCTTGCTTCTAAGATTGTATTGCCTATATACTTCCATTATAGAATTTTCAAATCCTTGTTTGTATTCTTCTGACTCTTCAGAATCCATTTCAGTTTGGGCTATAAAAAAAAGCTCCTGCTCCTCCTGAGTGAGGAACACTATTTCATCTTCATTTACCGCTAACAAATATATTTGATTGTCTTACAAATATTCCACAATGTTCCCATCATCATCTATGTAATTTTCTTAAAAAGGAGGCTCAATCTGCTAATCTGGCCCCTTTTGTTCTCTTTGTTTAATTTGGGGAACATTTCTCCTAAACCTTTGGTTTCTAGTTTGAGGGAGATTTTGGTTTTCTCTTGCTTGATTTTGGTCATTGAGGTTCACTCTTTGCATCATTTGATTGACTACTCTCACTAGGTTATCAATCTTATGATCAGCTTCATCAACCTCTTGGAGATCAAGCACATCGCTCATCCTATCTATATATTGTTGAGCGGTATAAACACTAGTATTATCAAATATTACAATTTTGGAAGCATAATCTGTAGGCATAACATTTAGTTGGCCTGGTAACACCAAGGGTGCATACCTTCCTACCATAACTGTCATGGTATATTGACTTGAGGATGGACCTAATGGAGGTGCAACTTTAATGACTACAGGGGCAGTAGGTATAGTAGTCTAAGAGATCACATGTTGAGAAGTTAAAACTATAGATTGAGTAGGACTAGGAGTTTGTAAATGTACAAATTGAGAAGATTGACTAGACAAAGAAGTTTTCACAATAGGTAAAGGAGTGAATTCATACTATTGAATAAAGGATTCTTCTATAGCATGGTCCAACACTGAAACTAGACCTTGTAATTTGTCAAATTGTTATAAAGATTCAAGATCAGGGTATGTCTCAAGGACTGGGGTTTGGGAAATATATGGTTGCAATATGGCCTTGTCTATGACAATTTGTTCTACAAAAGCCTTAGATTTGGATCTAAATAAGCTTTGCTAGAAATGTAAATCAAATTCTATATCTTGTAAAGTTTCAAATTTCGCTCGGAGAGAATTAGACCTTGACAAAGGAAAATTCTCAAGGAGAGAATTGAATCTAGACATGGTCTATTATTACCTTGACTCTCGGTAAAGCTTCTTTTTCTCACCATTTTCTGGGGGTCATCTACAATTTTAGTATGGTTGGGATCAAGGTGAGATATAGTATAAATCCTTTTGGGAGTGAGGGCTATGAAAAATCATCAAACAAAAATCAAAATCCAAATCAATGATAAAGTAGATATATACAAAATATCAACCTTAGATCAAGTTTTTCATAATGATATAACAATTTCTTATTGAAATACTGATTTTAAGCGAGGGAATAATAATGTTTTACATTAAAATGTCTTCTTCTCCAGTATGGTCGTCACTATGTTATCATTCTATATTTTTGAGGTTGTGGGAGTAAATATGTTGGACAACATCAAACTGCTTTTGAATGTTGTGATCTAGCCCTACTAGCTTAAGAGAGGGCTCTCTCTTTATGATTTAACCTCGTTTTTTAGGTTAATTTTAGACTATTTATGATTGTGCTTGGATTTTTGTTTGAATTTGGTTGGTTGGTTGGTTGATCTGAAAAAAATTACTTTCTTTCCGTTGGGCTATGGAGTCAAATAAAACTAGATGCTGCACCAAAAGCTGAAAGGAGTAGCCACAGGGAAAGATGGATAGATTTAATGGGTCTTTAGATTAAATTATGGAATAGAGAAAAGGTGTGATTCAACAGGGATTTAGAAGCATTTAAGAATTTCTCAATCATACTTTTGGAAGAAAACATTCAAATTGTAAATGTAGTCCAAATAGGGTGCTCAAAATCATATCCTATTTTTCACATCTCCTGTTTTACAAATAGATTTAAAATGCATAACATGAAGAAAATAACAATGAAAACACAACTACAATAGGAAAAACATCACGAGTATTTCATGGCACACGTATCGTGTGAAGATTCCTTTATTAATGGTGCTTGAGCAGTGTGGAAAAAGTGTAGTGCTTGATAGAAAAATGTTATAATGTTTAGTTACAAACCCTCAATACTTCGAATGAATGAAGTATTTAAACATAATTTACACGAAGGATTACAATTAATGCCTGAGTGAAATGGAATTCTATTATTAACTTAAACTAATAGAAATGAAATAATGTGACAAAAAAAAGGTGAATCTCACGAAGCGATCTCAACATCTGGTACTGCTTTGGTGGAGAACAGTTGTTGAGCGGCCATTATTCAAGTGTTGCACTTAGGAAGCTCACTTGTCTTTTTAATCTTAGAATTCACACAACTTATCCCATTGATCTTCATGAGGAATATCAATATTTGTTACCTTGCGGTAGATCTCATATACCTCGGTATACCAAGAAAAAGTGGGTTTCACTACAAAAATGTATTTTATCTCATGTTGGATAAAACTCATGTTGTTGATACCTTTATAAAATGCTCTCCCTGTAATAGTACCTTTGATGTGGGAAGACTTGGCTATATCCTTTGCAATATCTTGAAGCTTTTTCATGTAATCTTCCTTGGTCATCAATTTTTCATTGATCACAAGTAAAGAAGGCATATCTTTCTTGTTTAATGCTTCTATTCTAGTGAAAAACCCGTTGACTGCTACCTCCAAAGTGTGACATTCCTGTGTCACCTCTACAACCAAGTTCTTTGTTAGAAATTTCTTTACTTCCAGGATGGCTTTTGTTTTGTCATCTACTCCCAAATCATCGAGGTCATATCTATTTTTGAATTGAGAAACTTTATTATGTTGTTGGCTATGGCAGGCATTTCTCCCAATTTAGCATTGATAGTGGAAATGGTTTTCTTGGCTTTCTCCATCCATTCCTTCTGTTCAAATATAATATGGATATATGGCTAGATTTCATCTATCTCTTCAATAATATTGTTCCATATAATATCTTTAACATGGGCCAATGTGTGGTCAATAGAGGACTGATTTGTTGATTTCTTCCATACCTCTATCTAGTTTTGAGCTCTCTGTAGCTCTGCTGCATGAAAAGTATTAGTATTTGTATTGTGATCTTGTAGAAGATTGACTTGATCCTGCAATATTTTGATCTCTTTAGTCTGGAGAGAGATGTTATACACTGCATTTTTCAACTGATCTGTAGTAGCACCTCTCTATTACCGGGAATAGTGTCCACTCGGAGCTGCTATTCCCACTAAGACTAGTAGCTATCTTAGAAACAAACAAGTAAAGTCTACTTTTTCCTTTATGAAAATAGATAAGAGTGGAACAAAGGACACCAACCTTAGTCTTGTGCTTGGTTTCCTTGCTTGATTCCTCTCCTTCCTGATAGGTCTTTGTTGCTTCTTCTTCATCTGCCCAGCTTCAAAGAGCACCTGTGGAATCAAAGCAGCATACTACTATCAAAGAGCAGAGATCTATATTCATAAATAACACAGGACGAGATATGTATTAACCATATAAATGCATATACATTCAAACATACGAGAATATGGAGGAAAAATTGAATAGATTTATTAATATCAACAAAAGAAGGAGGATTACAACCATATGTTTTGACCCAGCATCATTCTCCAACAAGAAAGCCCTTCTTCACCTCAAGTAAAGCTTAGATCACCCAACACTATGAAGTTTCACTAGAAAACCAAGAACACTTCTCTACAAGATACAAGATTCCAACCTCTGGATCTCTGTGATGAGGGGTACATATATAGATGATTGCAGGGGGGTGAGTCATCTTCTAGGTTTTGATTAGTGTCCTCTCTCTGATAGTTCTTGATTCCACTTGGAGACTGATGATCTCTTACTCATCCCTGGTCGAAAACAGAAAGGCAAGTGTGAGAGGGGAAGCTTCTGGAAGATTCCATGATCTTCCACCTCGCAAATTGTCCCTGCCATTTGTCCATTCTTGACCATTGCACCCTACAGAGGGGCCATTCAGTATGCATCACACCCTTTACACTAGGAAGGTGATATGCATCGCACCCTCTGCACTGGGTATTCAGTATGGTCGAGTTTTGACCATTTCTGAGCAGTTTTTGGTGGAGAACTTTTGGGAGATGATGTAATCAGCTAACCTTGTTCCTTTAGGTAGTGAAGAAACACATTTAGGGACTTAGGAGCCCTTAGTTTATGGAAATTTATGATTGGGGTTGCAATGCCCAAAAATTTCTATAACATTTGCCCACTAAAGCATGTGGTCGTTAATCTTTTGATGTCGGGTGAAATGCTTTACCATGAGGATCTGAAGTTTTTTCGAGCTGGGAGGCTACCTATAATAACATAAAATACAATACATTATCTTCATAATATTTTTCATGATCTAGCTGAGGCGAGTATTCCCATGCTCAGCTTTATAAATTCATTTTCATGTACAGAGGAGAGAAAATTGTCTGTGTGGCAGACTGATGATTCAGACTCATCATCCTTTGATTTGGATGATCATCTGTTCGGCAATGATGTACATTTTATGTCTTTATATTCATAAATATATTGCAGCGTGGATGGATGAAACTAGATCCGAGGTTTTCAAAATTCGTTCAATATTCACTCGGAGTACAAGTCGATCCATGTGAAAAATGTTCTAGAGTCGAACATTGAAAGACATTTCCTGATTACCAGCCAATGATGTAAGCTGTTAACAGGCGCGAGAGGAATCACCAATAATGCCAATGACCCTCAAGGTACTACAGTACAATTTGCGCGTTGTGAAAAAGGACTTGGCATCAAACACCATGCAAAATCTCTCAGTTGAAGGCCATTAATGTAAACCTGTCGCCAAAAGTGAGAAACTTGCCATTGAGGCATGAAAGCTTCAAAGAACTGAAAGGGTTGTTCCTAGGTCGACTTCTTGGATAATGAGCTGATGTTGACAAGAAGTGACCCGTCGTAGGAGGGCCTTAATGAATCCCACATCTACGACATGGAATGAAGAAAATGATTTTGAAGGTGAAAATGATCTGATGATACAGTGTTCAGGGTGGCGGTCATGAAAGAATGGAGCGTGAATGTATTGTAGTGGGTGAGACACAGGTGAATTCTCTCGATGACTTCTCTTGGACATAGCAGCGACACTGATGATGGATTGGTAGTGTTAACCCCAAAGATGGATGGTGTGACAGACCAATGGTGATGTGACTAGTGAACGGAACAACCCAAGCTGGCTCGGATGCGGAGAGAAAGTGTCATGTTCAAGATTGACTTGCTACCAATAAAGTTTTTTCCCAATTTTCCCCAGTGATTGCTGACGAGTACCTCTTTATTTTTTTCAAGCTTGAGGAGGATAACATATGCTTGTTCTATAATCCACCCTTCGGGCGAACCTGTCGCTATATTTTAATGAGCCTAACAACAGTGAAACTCGTTCTTGTCCATTTGGACGAGTTTGTCGCTATTCAGTTTTAACGAGTTTAACAACAAAGATAACTCGGTCCTTTTCAGTTTTAGAGATTCTGAAAGGGATGGAAAGGAAACTCCAAAGATTCTTTTTCGTCATATAATCCCTTAACTCCGAAAAAGAATAAAATAATACGAAAGGGATGAATTTTCGATAGTTTTAATGAGCCGAACAAGACAAGCACTCGATATTTTTGTGTAATAATCCCTCAGGTCCAAAAAGATTAAAATATAGATGAGGGATAGCACTTCCAATGACTTTAACGAGCCGGAGAGGCTAATCGCTCGGCAATCTTTTCATATTTTACGAGTCAATTGAAAATAGCTTAAAGGAGACTCATTTTTCGAGGAACGAGTGATGATTTCGGGTAGCAGTTGATTCCAGGTAAGGTTTGGAATTTTCCAATCATGGTAGTGTCACGAGGATGGCTAATAGAATCACTCTTCACAGATGTTCCTCGAAAGGGTAAACAATCAAATGGAGGTGAATGATTGGCTAAAAAATAGAGTGGATGTGATGATGAGAACATGACCAAGGCTGAAAAGCTCACGATAAGGGATTCACAATGGTTATTTACCGGAAAATTGGTTCATTTTTTAATGAGCTTAAACTCTGGGGGAAACATTTGCTCATTTCTTATGTTTATTTTTTAACGAGCTTGAATTCCACATTAAAACTGCTCGTGATAATGGTCATTGATTCCTTGATTCACCATTAGCATTTTGTTCATTCAAATATTTTACCACCTGTTCATTTGCTTCATCAAACCGATTAGAAATGAAAACATATGCTTGATAAATGAGTTAAGAACACTAATATCTTAATTGAATTACATGAATGGTAATTTAAAAGTGACTTTTACCTCTCATTTTACCATTTCATTTGAACTTGGTTTGTTGGAGCTCTGGAGGTGCTTTCCCCCCTTATTTTCACTAGCTGATTCCGGGAGAGTCTGTGGATGATGCTTGATGCTCTCTGGACCAGGTATGAGCTAAACTTGTGCTCTTCAATTGCATTCTTTTCTTTTCGAATTCTGAGCCTCTGGGGTTTGAACAGCTCGCCCTAGCTCCATCGCACCCTTCCTTAATCAAAAGGTGCGATCCATACTAGCCTTCTCACTGACTAGTCCGTATGCATCACTCCGAGTACACTTGCTGGGGTGCGATGGGTGCAAGGAGGAAAATTTTTGCACAACTTTCTCATAGATGTTTGCCTGTTTTTTGCCAAATCAAGATCCTAGCTCTTCTCTTGTTTGTTTTTCAGAGATTCATCAGAGCAAAATGGTTGTTACATGGTGAGAATGCGAGCATGAAGAAGAGGACTGGTTGCTTTACATGATCCGGGCACGGTAGCTGCATTGCAGAACTGTGGCTTTTTCAAGTTTTTCCGTATCTCTAGCATGAGGCAAAAAATCAACTTGTTGCAATATTTCCTCAAGGCTTGGGATCCTATCAACTAGGTGTTCCAAATTAGGGGCAAATCAATCCCCTTGACTGTCGTGGACATCAATGTTTTGACCGGTTTATCGAGGCGTGGTGCCGCTCTCTCATTATCAGGTTCTGCCCACGGGGGCGAGTCCATGAGGGAGTATATTCGACGACACTGCAAAGAGGGATCTCAGCCGAGTACGGACGGAAATATCAGTATCTGAGATGTCACTGACTGGCCCTTAAGGACCATTCTGTTCACTTTTGCTCGATTCGCTGGTAGTTCTGCTCTTCACATAGCTAATAGGTCTTACATGCAGTATGCTTTGGAATGCCTTGAACCGAATATGTTCAACTGGTGTGACGCAATACTCTCTGTGATGAAAGAACAACTAACCAAGGTGAAAAGTGGAAGATCCAAGAATTTTGGTTATGGTTCTATTTTGACCGCTTTCACTTTGGAGAGGATCCCGTTGATGCAACCACAATACATCTCACTTGGCCTACCTCCACCGACTGATCCACAGATGCAAAGATGGGTTGACCTCATGTCTCGAAATGCTAGCCAACCTTAGATTTCCTTTTCTGATACTTTCTTCGAGTGGTTTGATCATCAGGAGATGGTTTACGCCAAGTTTCCATATGCTAGCATGGATTTCCGGGGTGACCCGGATTTAGTGCTGCTGGCGAGCATGCAGTGGGGTGTTATGGGTAAATATTCTTACCATATCTTTGTTTATTGTTCTTATAATGTTAGTATTCTTTCTTGACCAATAATAATCAAAACTCATGTGCTCATGTAGATATTGGACTAGTTCGACCGGCAGTACACCGCAGAGACCCAGCGGCTGCTCCAGCAGGAGAGGCTGTTGGGAGGGCCATCCTTCGTGACCTTGACGTGGTCGAGACTCTCTCAGAACTACAGGACTAGATACAGGGTCTCACCCTTGGTATCCCAGATGTGAAGACTGACGAGCTCACTATGCGGTTGCAGCGACATACTACTAGAGTGTCGAGTCGATGGACTAGGCTTTTGCGCATGATTGCACAGGTGGTGACTTGTTATCACTAGCATCATTAGACTAGGGTGCCCCCTAGCATTTTGAGTTTTGGGTCTTTTAACCAATTTCTTCTTGGTTACAAAAAATTATGTAAAAACTATAAATAGTTATGTATATATTTTTTATTTTCGGAGCTTTATTTTGGTTAAGTTACATGATCCTGCTGCATATATTGATGTGATGCTTCTTTTTTATGAATGTCACAAATGTCTATCTAACACATAATTTGCCAATGAGTTTGTCAATGTGTTTAAAATTCTAGAAATATGTTGATATTGAATGAAATCGAACTGTCTTTCCGAAATCCTGACTCGTAGGAACATGTGATAGATGGATGGATTTCGTACGGAATAGATGCAGATGAGTTGTAGAATGATGAGTTGTGAGTCCAGCCTAACGACAAGTCGGCATATGCCTCGTGTGATGGCATCAAAGAGGAGTTCTATAAACATGTTGTATTCAGCGATATTGTTCATTGACTAACCAATACATACCCCTATAAGACTTACTAACTCGCCGTTGGGATCGAAAATGGCCCATGCTACAGAAGACAGGTTCTACGAACTACGAATTTCTCCATCGGCATATCCAACAAATTATTCCAATAGGTTTGACATCTGCAATGAATGCAAAAAAGTGGATTAGCTAACCAAAATAATTACTCTTAGCAAAAACAAAAAATGTAACAAAAGCATAAGGATTACTATGTGGAATTAAGCATAGTAACGTTTGAGGTACAACCCATTGCGAGGTTGCGCCAGTGGAATCCCATCATAGTCCATCAACGCGTAGGCTCCTTTTGCTAATACATGCTTAACAATATAAGGACCCATCCATAACGATTTGAATTTCCCTGCTCCCAACTTATCGGATTCCTGGTCGTAAAGTAAGACCAGGTCACCTTCTGAGAAGACGCGAGGTTTGACATTTTTGTCGAACTATGCTTTGACTCGTTTCTTATGAGCTTTGTTAGCCGAAGCTGTATCATGAAGGGTTTAATCTAATTGGATTAGTTCCAAGAAACGAGCCTCTTCTTCTGAGGTTCCGGGGAGAAGGTCGACTGCGAGTTTGAGGAACGAGATTTCACATTGAACTCGTAAGATTACTTCGAGACCATACACAAGTTGAAAAGATATAAACTCGATTGCATTTCTCACTGATGTCCAGTATGCACACAAGGCCAAGCATAGGATCAGGTGCCAACTCCATTTATGGACTCCGATCATCCTTTGCAACATGCGCTTCAGGGCCTTGTTCATTTCCTCAACCTGTCCGTTAGCTTGCGGATAGTACGGAGTAGAGTTGTCGTGGGACAGTCCTAATTTGGTAGCCAACTCAACCATCACGTGATTGTGAAAATGTGATCCATGATTTGTGAGTATGGCTTCTGGAACGCCAAATCTAGAGACTACGTGATTAAAAAAGAAAAGGGCAGTCGTTTCGCCACTATTGTTTAATGTAGGCATCACCTCGGTCCATTTAGTAAAATATTCTACCGCCACTATGATATACCCATGCCCCCCAGATGAGGTGGGGTTACATGTCATGAAATCGATGCCCCATTTGGAAAATGGCCCAACAGCAACTACTTGTTACAGCGATGCGGGTGGTCTTTTGGTTTTGGTATCAAACATTTGGCAAGCATGGAAACTTCTAACTGTGGTTATGCAATCTTTGAACATTGTTGGCCAGAAGTATCCTGCTCGCAATTTTTTTTTGTGCCGTAGCATAACCAGATTGATGCCCCCCACATGTGCCTGAATGACAATCATTCAGGACTTTTTCGGCCTCCTCATGGGTGAGGCACCTTCGTAGAACTGTATCGATACTGCGACGGCAAAGAGTATCACCGACGATCACGTAGTCTTTCTCTTGGTATCGAATATGTCGTTGTTCGGAGCGTGAGGTATTAGACCTATATGTTTGTGTCTAGAGATAGATGATTACATCTTCGTACCATGGATTGCTTGAAGATATCAGAAACAAATTTTCATCTACGATTGCTTCTTCGAATGTTGCATCGTTGGATGATGATGGGAGATCACATAGTAACCCCACTAATACCAGGGCTTTCTTTGATTTGGATTTTTTGAATTCTAGATCAAACTCTTGTAAAATCACTATCCATTTTCAATATTTGCCCTCGAGCAACTGTCGCGACAATGTATAAGTCATGGGTTGCAATCTGATAAAATGGTATCTTTTCTTAAGAGGATGTAGTGTCGAAATCTCTGTATCGCTTGAACAACTGCTAGGGCTAGCTTTTCAACGTAGGAGCATTTCATTTCCATATCATTTAAGTTTTGGCTTAAATAATATATAGGATTTTCAATTCCATTATCCTCTTGAACTAAAACCATTGCTATGGTTGTATCTGCTACAGCCAGATACAGGTTAAAGTCTTTTTGATAATCAGGAGCATACATTAATGACGCTTTTATTAGAGATTGCTTTAAAGCATAAAAGGAAGCTTGCGCGACCCGATCCCAAATGAAGGGTACTTCTTTTTTCAATAGACAAGTATAACCTTTAGCTAGTTCGGCGTAATTTGGAATGAACCTCCTAAGGAAGTTTGCTTTTCGTTGGAGTTTCTGAATCTGAAGCAAGTTTGAAGGTGGAGGCAAATCAATGATTGCCTGAACCTTACATGTGTCGAGACGAATCCCATCCTTTGAGACCACAAAGCCAGGTAAACAACCAGAACTGACACAAAACACACATTGTTTCCAATTGAGTCGTATCTTGTAGTGTCGGCAACGTAGAAATATCGCTCTCAAATGTCGCGGATGATCGGTTCGCTTTTGCAAATGAGCTAGAAGATCGTCGAGATATGGTTGAACGATGTTCTTGATTTCATGGAAAGCATAGTTCATTGCTCTCTGAAAAGTTTCCCCTGCGTTCTTTAAACCAAAGGGTAGCTTGCGATATGCGAACGTGCCCCATGGACAAATAAATGCAGTCTTTGAATGGTCTTGTGGGCGGATATTTATTTGATTATACAAGGAAAATCCATCCATAAATGAAAACATTTCACATCTGGCACATTCGTCAATTATCTTGTCAATAAAGGGTGTAGGGTAGTTGTCTTTTAGACAAGCTTGATTTACATCCCTATAATCGATGCACACTCTAATAATTCCTTGCTTCTTCATTACAGGAACAATATTCGATACCCAATTGATCAGAGGAACCGGGTAAATAAAACCAGCATGGAGGAGTTTTTCAAGTTCTGCCTTAATGACAACGACTTTCTTGGGGTGCACCTTTCGTAGCCATTGTTGTACTGGTTTGACATCTAGATACATCTTAATTTCATGTTCAACTATGTTCGAGTCAATACCTAGCATTTCATCATATGACCAAGCAAAGACATCTCTAAACTCGTGAAAGAGAGCACTATATATTTCCAGTTCTGGAGAAGAACAAGATTTGTCGACATGAATATTCTCTACAACATCTGTTTTGGTTGAGATTTTTATGGTGGTAGTCTCTTCAATATTGGATAGGTTTCTCTTGGAATCCACCATATTTATAATATTCGTCAGAAAGTCAAATACTGAAGGATGGTCTAGGTTGTTGGAATTATCTTCTTTCTAGTTCAGAAGATGGGAACGATGGTGGTAATCGTCCGATGGTGCCCCGTCAATCATCATCGATTGAGTGATTCCTTCAGCTGTAGAGTGTATTTGTGACCAAGGATCTGAAGGGGTTCCATATTCCTTAGACCTATCTATCCAAATGCTTGATGAGCATTGATACAGGTTTGCCTCCCATGCTGAAAACATTGATTGCTATAATATTTCTAGTGGGGTTAGAGGTAATACCTGCAGATTATCCATTTTAACATCGCTTTCTGACATCTTTTGAAGCAAAGGGATGTTATGATCATGTTCACCCCTAGAGGGTGTGAGCTCCTTAGTTTTGTCGAAGACCCACAAGTGCTGATATATTACCTATTTCATATCGGGTTGAATGGGAGGAGGAGTGGATATAAGGGGATGAATGGAATTAAATTGTGCTATTAACCCATGATTGCTTGTTTCTAAAAACTTCTCCATTTGATGTGAGATGATGATAGTAGGGGAACCTGCCCTAATTTCTCGCAGTGTATGTTTGGTTATTTTGCTTAAAGATCATATAGAACTCCTAGAAGCCCATTGTGATAGGGAAACTAAGAGAACCTGCCTTGACTGGAGGTCCACCTTGGTAAAATATTAGGAACCATGCAGTCCATTAAGCATATCATCGACTACTAGGATAGGAAATTTGTACTTGATGGTGAGCTTCTCAAGGGCCCTAAAGTCTAGACACATTCACCATTGAATGTCTTTCTTCAGAACCATGAGCACTAGAGATGGATAAGAGTTCGTGTTGGGATTAATAACACCAACATTGAGGAATTCCTTAATGCTTTTTCAATTTCATTATTTTGGGAAAAAGGATGTCGATAGGGGTAGAGATTTTCCATTTGGGTACCTAGAAGAAAAGGGATTTTATGATCACGTTCGCCCCTAGAGGGTGGGAGATCCTTAGGTTTGTCTAACACCCACAGGTGGTGATATAATACCTATTTCAAATCGAGATGAATGGGAGGAGGAGTGGATATAAGGGAATGAATGGAATTAAATTGTGCTACTATTCCATGATGGATTTTTTTTTAAACTTCTCCATTTGATGTCAGATGATGATAGTAAGAGGACATGCCTTGAGTTATCCTAGTCTATGAGTGTGGTCATTTTGCTTAAAGATCATATAGAAGTCCTAGAATTCCATTGTTATAGGGAAACATTTGTGCCACCATTCGACACCAAGGAAAATGTTGCAACCACACATTTCAATGGAAAACATCTCAGTTTTGGAGTGATAATCACGCATTTGAAGCTTAGTATTTTCACAGTATCCTTCAAATTTCATGGTCGCCCCATCAGTAATAAGGACCTGGATATTAGGTACCACCCTCACAAAATAATGAACCTCTTATGCTACTCTCTTATGGAAAATGCTTTTTGTGTTGCCACTATCAATAAGCACCACTATTTACCGATGTTTAATAAAATCTCAGATTTTGAGAGTTTGGGGAGAAAAGATGTTAGTCATGGCATGGAGTGAGATGATTGTCTCATCTCGTGTAGCTAGATTATTAGTGTCGAAGTTAGTTAGGGGGTCATCCTCTTCCTCCTCAGTCACTTTAGTGTATGGAGCTTCATTAATGGAACTGTTTTCAGTAACATCAATTTAAAATAATTTTGGTTCCTCGCATTTATGTCCCGAAGAGTATTTTTCATCAAAATAATGGAAAATTCCTTGTTTCCGTCTTTCAGACATTTTTGTCGAAGACACTTTTTGAACCTTAAATGTTTGGGTGTGTCCCATAGCTGAGGTGGGATGTGCCCATGTGATGAAATTTGTACGATTGGATTGGGCATTTAAATCCACTTCTACCTCTAAGGCCTTGTTGAATGCTTCCAACCAAGTAGTTGGGTGATGCATTCGGACATGGGCTTGGATAGCTTCCTCAAAGCCACTGATGGAACATTCCAAGTAAAAGGCTTCTCCTAGTCCAAGTAAAGAGCTCCCACATTTATTTTAGTGTCATATTCCCATATATTGTTAAGGAAAAAATATTGTTCCTTTTATGTCACCCATACCGCCTCGTTAGATCCATCACTTTTGTACATGTCTAGCTTGGGTGTCCGGTGACTAAAATATTGGTGACCTCCATGGAAATGAATTTCATGGCTCAATTATCCTTCTACATGTGCATGAACACTATGTTCTTTCCTTATGGGTTCATGAGATATAGTGGATCTGACCTGTACATATATGATAAAGCAAATATACCCAGAAATAACAAGAGATAAATAGATAAACTTGATATCTTTATTAATATCAACCCTTGAGGTAGGGTGACACCATACAATCACTCCTTAATGAAGGAGAACAATCCACAAGAAATATGCTTTTAAATACAATAATCCTTGACATCTCTTAGTGGGGAGTCTCTAACCTCTATATAGGTTTCATACATACAATACCATGGGTCATTACCATGGTGATGAGCCCCAATTTTGGTACAATTCGGGCTCATTTTGGCCTACTTTACTTGCTCAAACCATTCATCTTTATTTGCTTATGCATGCATTTCTTATTTATTTCATGTTGTTTGTAGGAGGAAGGTTAGAAACTTTATCCACGTGACTAATGCATTGTGATTCCAGGTTTTGGCATTAAAAAAGGGGAACAAAAGACAACGCAAAAGGAATAAGGAGTCATAAGGTGGCACTGCTGATTTTGTGGAGAGAAGTCCACAGTTTTGGGACATTCCTCGTGATTCCCACCGAGAACTTCGAGCTCCAATCAATCTCCCCTCCGAGCCTCAGAAGTAGCCAGCTGTCCTACAGGAACAGCAGTCATCAACTGTTCTACGAGAACAGCAGTTTTGACTGCCTCACAAATCCGCAGTAAACTTCAGTTGGACAGCCGAGCTCCTAGAATCAAGGCTACTTGGCGGATCATCACTTTTTTGTATAAATATGAAGGCCGTAGCCTTAGATAGGTTGTTGAATCTCTTGGGTTATTATATCATTTTGGAATCAATCCAGTTTTGTTTTCTTTTGCTGTAAGCCAGTTTGGCATGACGTTGAATTCTGAATAAAGAGGACAGTTTGTGATCGATTCCTGAGTTTTATTAGGAGACTATAGCTCTCAGGTTAGGGCCCAACCTGAGAGCCATAGATCCCCTCTGTTGTAGTATTGTTTCTATTTCTTTTCCAGCGCTTTGAGTTTCATTTGCACATGCAATTTGAATGGCAGTCTTGTAATTCGATTTTCTTATGAGTTAGATAGATTTTGCTTATGGTACAATTACTTCCACTTGTTTAGTGTAGCAAATGATACATAACATCCATTGGAGCTCCAACAAAATCGGTTGTTAAGGCTCACTGCCATCTCGTTTGAAGATTGGGGTGTAGTCCATAGCAGACCACCAAAAACACGCATGAATTTGGTTTACACAGTTATGATTTGGATTTAGATGCTTCCTTGTCATTTACACGAACCACACATCTCTTCATCACAGTTCCATACGTATTTCTCCTTGCGTTTTGGATCACTGTTCAATAAAATCACGGTACACTTAGTGTAGGTTGATGCATTTCC